>PVKU01005507.1:0-122058 GCA_004027475.1 Anoura caudifer | reverse complement strand
AGCCCAGAAATAAACCCAATTCTCTATGGTCAATTAATATTTGACAAAGGAGGCAGCAACATAAAATGGAGTAAAAGTAGCCTCTTCAACAAGTGGTGTTGGGAGAACTGGACAGCTACATGCAAAAAAATGAAACTCAAGCACCAGCTTACACCATACACAAAAATAAACTCAAGGTGGATAAAAGATTTAAATATAAGCCATGACACCATTAAAGTCCTAGAGGAGAACATAGGCAGGAAAATCTCAGATATTTCACGCAGCAACATTTTTACTGATATGTTCTCTAAAGCAAGGGACATAAAGGAAAGAATAAACAAATGGGATCTCATCAAAATAAAAAGCTTCTGCATGGCTAAAGAAAACAGCATTAAAATGAATGTTATTTTTTTAATCTTTCTGATTAAGTCCTGCCTCCATTTGCCACTGGGGTGGCTTCACCATGCTCACGGGCTGGCCATTCTCCTTTCAGTGGACAAGTCCTGCCTCAGCCCCATGGCTGGCAGGCGGCCAGGCAGGCAGCAGTGCCTGCAGATGCAGACAGTGTTGTGGTTGTAACTGCACTCATCTTAATAGTTAACTACTTCCCATCTTTGGTAAGTGATGCTATGTTTTTTTAATTACTTAAAATGCAGATACATTTTAAATGCATTTATTTATTAAGAAAAACATTTTCATTAAAAAAAAAAAAAACCTCAGATCAATAATAGCTCTGGTGGTTCATAAGGAAACAGCACAATCGCAGAGGTTGAGCGAGTGGGGCAGCTTAGATCGGGGCTTGCGCTCGTGATCTGGAGCACCGGCCTTCTCTGTGCCTCAGTTTCTTCAACTAAGAAAGGAGGATAAGCATTGGGAGGATATTCACAAAGCCCTCAGCCAGTGCTTTAAATAGAATTGTGTTTGTTAAATAGAATTGACCCCTGGAGTTTGGAAACCTGCACAGGGCACCCTCTGAGCCACAGGGTGACAGATGCCTCTCAGCAGAGATCACCTCACCCTTCCAGGTGCTGCTGGTGGACCTGTGTGAGTGGATCACAGTCCCAGCACTGTGATCCACTGCCTGGTTTTCCTCTGCCACTTGCTTTTCTTGTTCCTCGATAGGACCCTTAGCTCATGGTTGACGGAAGTGACTGGCACAGCAGTGTCTGACAGGGGGCTTCATCCAGTCAGTGAATGTGAACAAATAAAGTGGACAAATGAAGCACCAAGAAGGCTCCAAACCATGCCCTGGCCATGTAGTTATCTTGATGTGCTTGCTGTGGAAAGAGCCCTGAGCTCTTGGGGGTAGGAGATATGGGCCAGCCTCTGGCAAGGGGTCACCCAAATGTAGCTGAACACGACTCCTTGGAGGGAGCCCTGCAACAGAGTGAGACAGCAGTGTCCCAATCCTGTGCCCAAGAGATTGTCCAACATAAGGGCCTAACTCAATGTCCACATGCTTCCTGATAGGCAGCAAAGTGAACCTGCCTGCCAGGTGGTAGCCAACCAGCTGTTGGCCAGCCTGGAGCACTGTGATGGGTGCACAAGGCTGGGGGCTTCTGAGACTGGCAGCCCTCCTGGGAACTGACCTGGGCAGTGTGAGATGTGAGGTGTGCTAGGTGCATGAGGGAAGTGCCTGAGGGAGACTGCAGCAAGGAGGCTGCGTTGTTCTTGAAAATTTACAGTTCCGGGAGCGAGGCAAGACATCATGGAGGCTCAAGGACCACAGCCCCACATAATAGCTGGCAGTGAAAATCAGCAGTATTCTGCCCCCATGGAGAAACAGAAGTCTGCTAGAAACCCACGTGCTGTCTTAAAAGGCCAGCAGAAAAAAATCTCATTCAGAGCTACTCACCCTGGGCTCCGACAGAGGGAGGGTGGGTAGAAGCAGCCTGCAGTTGTGTACAGAGAGACTGGGTTGTGTGGCTCTGAGGAGAGAGCTGAAGGGACAGCTGCCTGGGTCCCTGTGCTGAGTCTCTCTCCTGCACCACCCATAGACACCATCTTTCCTGGGTCAAGCACTCCCCTCCATACTGCATCAGCCTGGGGGAATGCACTGGACCCACCCTCCTGACTCCCAGTGGCTGTGCCCTGCCAAGCTTTTGACTTGCATAGGTGTCAGCTGGCTATGCCCAGCCTGGGCCCTTGGGCAGTCTCTCTTGGACGGCTCTCCAGGAGGTCTGGGCAGGCTTCGGGAGAGACTGAGTTTTGTGGAGCTACTGCAGGGTTCATTTTTTTCCCTTGCAGGCCTGACCAGCACTACCATTTCTGTGGAGAGCCCTCCCCTCCCATGGCTAACTCTTGGTCTCTTTGGACCTTGATAAACTGCTGGCCTCATGCTGACAACTTCCTGAGAGCCTGACCCCACCACAAAGGTCCACAGTGGTGGCTGATTTTGGTGTACCCTGAGACTTTTTCTGAGTGACCTCATTCCAGCACAGGCATTGAGTTTGATTTTATATCAATAGGCAGTGCACTACCACTTGCCCTGGTGACTACCTGAATGCCTGGTGACTCACTAACAACCTACCTCATGCAATTTGCTTACCACCTGAGGCTCTTTCAGTAACTGAGCCTAACAGGCAGCAAGCAGAGGAGGATTGCAGGGTGTCTTCAGCCTTTTATTCACACCCCAACCCTGCACTGCTGGTGGAAGCCAGCCAGCCTCGGTGCACTGCTTGTCCTCTCTGGCTCTCCCATGTACACCCAAGACCAACAGAGGCAGCCACAAACTTTAGATAGTTTTGTAGCTTCAAACAGGCAGTGCCGGGACAGTTACAGGTAGAACCTGACATTAACCAGCACCCAGTGGTGGGATTCAGACCACATCAGAACACAGCACAATTAGCTCCCCAGGCGGCACACCCAAAGGGAGATCTTGGCAGTCATCAGACCCTGCTGGGGGAAATTCTGATTCCTGGGTCAGCCCCCACTCAGCAGCCTGTACATTGTGATTGAAGTTGATCCTTATAGTCAGCCAACCCAAGGGTCAACCACACCTACAAATGTCCCAACAGCAATCAAGATTCAACTACAACAGGAGGGTTCACAAAACCCACATAAAGGACATTGCCGGAGTACCTAGCTCAGGTGATCAGGGAGACTGCGCCACTGAACCCCACAAGATACCTACTACATAAGGTCACCATATCAAGACTAGGAGGCATAGCAGGTCTACCTAACACACATAAACAAATATGGAAAGACAGCCAAAACAGGAAGACAATGAAAGATGCTCCAAATGAAAGAATAGGATAAATCCCCAGAAATAGAACTAAATGAAATGGAGGCAAGCAAGGTACCAGCTACAGAACTCAAAACAATGATTATAAGGAAGCTCCAGGAACTTAGGGAAAGAATGGCTAAATTCAGTGAGAACTTAAACAAAGAGACACTAAATGTAAAAAAGAAAAGAAAAACCACAAAAATGAACCAGTTGGAAATGAAGAATACAATATCTAAAATGAAGAATGTGCTAGAAGGAATCAATAACAGGGTAGATGAAGCAGAGCATCAAATCAGGAATTTGAAAGAGAAGGTAGCAGAGAACACCCAATCAGAGCAGCAAAAAGAAAAAAAATATTTTAAAAAATGAGAGTGGTATAAGGAACTTTTGGGAGAGCAAACAAAAAAAAAAACATACACATTATAGGAGTACCAGAAGAAAGAGAGAGAGAGAGAGAGAGAGAGAGAGAGAGAGAGAGAGAGAGAGAGAGAGAAGGATTAAAAACCTGTTTGAAGAAATAGTGACTGAAAACTTCACTAACCTGGTAAAGGAAAAGAAAATGCAAGTCCAGGAAGTACAGAGAGTCCCAAACAAGATGGACACAAAGAAGCCAGCACCAAGACACATTATAATTAAAATAGAAAAGGTGAAAGACAGAGAGAATCTTAAAAGCAGCAAGAGAAAGACAGTTACCAACAAGGGAACTTCTATAAGTTTAAAGTCTTCTATACTTTATACTTAGACTTTATACTTCTAGAAGTATAAAGTCTATAAGACTTTTAGCTGATCTCTCAACAGGATCATTTCAGGCCAGATGGGATATTGGCACAAAATATACACAGTAATGAAAAGCAAGGACCTACAACCAACACTACTCTACCCAGATGCTTCTAGGTGCACAAAAAATTCTTACTACTATTTGGATGAGTATCTGGTGGTACATGTAGAAGCCCTGTGGCAGTAGGTAGTACTGCCTCACCATTCTGATGAGGAAACTGAGGTAAGGAAGCATTAAAGAAATTGCCTGGGGCAGTTAGTAAGAGCACAGTCAAGATTCAAACTCTAGCCCTGACTAGTGTGGCTCAGTTGGTTTGGCATCATCCCCCAAAGTGAAAGGTCTCTGGTTTGATTCCCAATCAGGGTACATGCCTGGGCTGTGTGCTCTGTCCCTGGGGCACATATGAGAGGCAACCAATTGATGTTTCTCTCTCACATTGATGTTTCTCTCCTTCCCTTCCCCCTTCTATAAATAAATACATTAGTAAAAAGATTCAGATGGTAGAAGATCTGTGGGGACACAGCTCTGGTGGGAGTGACAGGGATAAAACCCATATATACTAATACTCAGAAAAAGAGGTATAGAGCGAAGGCCTGAGAGGTCCAGAAGGAGATGCTGGTGCTCAGAAGTGTATTTCAGAACAGCCTTGGAAAACTGGATGCAGAGACACTGCCGGTGATTCTAGGTAGATGTTGACCTGGCTTCCTTCCACCTCACAACCCCCTTTCAGCAGGCACTTTTCTTGTATAAGGGGCTTCCAGGCCCAGAGTCATGCAGCAGGCCAGGGAAAGACTGGCCACTGGAGCCAGGTATGTGGAAGCCCTCCCTTACTGCCCGGAGTCCCTGGCTGCCTCCTATCACATGCTCACAGCCTCCAGGTCTGTCTTGTACAGGCTCAGACTTGGGTTTGAGATTTTTGAATGATGACAGGAATCTTCCCAGGATGGGCTGGAAAGAGGAAATGCCTGGACTGGAGAGAAGTCTTGGGTAAATCCCTCCTTCTCTCCTTCCCTCTCTGCCTTGAACCTCAGCTTCTCCCCCCGGGGAAATGAATGAGTGGTGGATTTTGGGAGGGAGCCCTTGGGTGTAAGCACTTTCCTCAAGGTAGTGATTGACCTGAAATGGCCCTGGGACCACTAAGTTGGTGAGTGAAATCTTCCAAGGAGAGGAAGAAGGGGCTATGGAAGTGGCCCACATCCCTGGCTGAGCTTAGACTCTCGCTGACCCAATAGAAACTCATGGGAGGCCTACCAGTCACCAGGCCTGTAACTGAGCACAGGGTGTATGCATGATGACCACATGGGCTGCCTGCCCTCTGCTGGGCTCTCTTGGAGCAACAACTGAGCTCCAGCCTATCTGTTTTTCCAGCCAGCCATGCCAGTAGGCAGAACTCCCAGGGAAGGCAGTGTTTATTTATGTATCATGTGTTTATTTATTTTTTAATCTCTGCCACCAGGTCTTTAAGATCTTGGAGAGCAAGTCTGACAATCTGTACTTCCAACCCTACTGAGAACTTTATATTTTCTAGAGAAATGGGGGCCATTTCTGATATTTAAATCACTGAAAAGAAGGATTCTAGAACAGGGCCATCTCTGCCCCTGTGAATTTCCTAGGGCTGCTGTAACAAAGCACTGCAGATGAGGTGGCTTAGAACAACAGAGATCTAGTCTCTCAGTTCAGGAGGCTAAAAGTCTAAGATCATGGTGTGGGGCAGGGCACAGCTCCCTCTGAAGGCCCAAGGAGAATCCTTTCCCTTTTCTTCCAGCTTCTGCTGTTTCCAGCACTGTTTATTTAGCTTGTGGGCATTATGCTAAGTGAAATAAGTGAGGTAGAGAAAGACAAAACAGTATGATCTCACTTATATGTGGAATCTATAAAAGCAAAACAAACAAAAACTCCCAATTCAAGGAGAGAACAGATCATTGTTGGCAGACACAACAGTGGGTGGGGGTGGGTGGGTGAAATGGGTGAAGGGGGTCAAAAGGTATCAACTTCCAGTTGTAAAATAAGTAAGTCCTGGGGATGTAATGTACAGCATGGTGACTAGTTGATAATACTGCGTTTTATATCTTTTTGGGTTTTTTAAAAGATTTTATTAATTTTTAGACAGAGGGAAAGGGAGGGAGAAAGAGACAAGGAGACATCAATGTGTGGTTGCCTCTTGCACAGCCCCTACTGTGGCCCCAGCCCGCAACCCAGGCTTGTGCCCTCTGACTGGGAATTGAGCCAGCAATTTTTTGGTTCACAGGCTGGCACCAAATCCACTGAGCCACAGCAGCCAGGTCCTGTGTTTTATATCTAAAAGTTGCTAAGAGAATAGATCTTAAAAATTCCAATCACAAGAGAAAAATTTGTAACTATATGTGGGGATGAATATTAACTGGATTAATTATGGTGATGATTTTGCAATATATACATATATCAAATTATGCTATACACCTGAAACTAACATAATGTTATATGTCAATTACAGCTCAGTTTGAAAACCTAATTAACAAAACAAGCAAGCAAAATATATCCAGACACAGTGAAACTAAGAACAAACTGGCAGTAACCAGAGGGGAGGTGGGAGGGATAAGGGGGGGAGGGAGAGGGGAAAGGTTTTCAGGAACGTGTATACAGGACACATGGACAAAACCAAAGAGGGGTAGGATCAAGGGTGGGAGGTGGGGATGGTTGGGGTGGGGGAGAGTGATGAGGAGAAAATGGAGACAACTGTACTTGAACAACAATAAAAAATGTGAAAAAAAAAACAAAAATAAGCTAAAATTTTTTTAATGGAAAAAGATACACAGTGCAAACTCTAATCAATCAAAATCTAGAGTTGGCTATAATGATATCAAAGTAGATTTCATCACAGGCAATATTAACAGAGATAATGAAGGGTGATTTATAATTAAAGGGTAGTTAACTCTTTAAAAATATTTAATCTCTGAGAGTGAATGACAGTACAAATTGACCAAAAAAATTAGTAAGGACATTGAACAAGTGAACAATACTATTGACCAACTTGACTAAATTAACATTGATACTCGCCCTATAGCAACATTACACATATTGTGTTCATTATAACATGGAACATTCATTAGGATAGACTAAAGCCCGGGCAGAAAAATCAACTGTCACAAGGGACACAATTCATCTCATAAAGTCCTCCCACCACCTACCTACACATGGAGGATCCTGAGGCTCCAGAGGATGGAGAAGTTGTGAGATAGAAGAAACCTAGATTCCCAAGTTACTGCTGGGAGAAACACCATCCACAGACCAGGAACACCCATGTTGGACAAAATGTCCAACAGAATGAAACAGAAACTGCTAGTGTGTTTAGCCACAGGAGTCTTGAGGTTTATTTGTTAAAGCAAGTATTGATACTGTAACTGTTAGAAATAGGTCAAACCCTTCCAGGAAGCTCAGAGAGTCCCAAAGAAGTTGGACCCAAGGAGGAACACACCAAGGCACATCATAATTACATTAGCCAAGATTAAAATGAAGGACAAAATTCTAGAAGCAGCAAGGGATAAGGGGACAGTCACCTACAAAGGAGTTCCCATCAGACTGTCAGCTGATTTCTCAAAAGAGACCTTCCAGGCAAGAAGGGGCTGAAAAGAAGTATTCCAAGTCATGGAAGTCAAGGACCTACATCCAAGATAGCTCTGTCCAGTGAAGTTGTCATTTAGAATGGAAGGGAAAATAAAGCACTTCTCAGATAAGGTGAAGTTCAAGGAGTTCATCATCACCAAGCCCTTATTATATGAAATGTTAAAGGGACTTATCTAAGAAAAAGAAGATAAAAAATAGGACAGTAAAAAGACAGCAAACTCACAGATATTAACAATCACACCTAAAACAAAAGCAAACTAAGCAAACAGCTAGAACAGGAACAGAAACGCAGAAATGGAGATCACATGGAGGGTCAGCAACAGGGGAGTGGGATGAGGAGAGAGGGGGAAAATGTACAGAGAAAAAGTAGCATAGATGGTGGGTAGAAAATAGACAGGGGGAGGGCAAGAATAGTGTGGGAAATGTAGAAGCTAAAGAACTTATGACACATGGACATGAACTAAAGGCGGAAATGTGAGTGGGGGGGTGTGCAGGGTGGAGGGGAGTGATGGGAGAGAAATGGGACAACTGTAATAGCATAATCAATAAAATATATTAAAAAAGAAATAGGTCAAACCTTCAAAAATACTGCTAAAACATGAACTGTAGGATCAGACACAGGAAGGGAAAGACATTGGCTAGGAAACACAGGAATGGACTGAAGAAAGGAAGATGGAGATGGACCCAAGGTAAGATCTTTCCATGAGGATCCTGGTTCCAGAATAATGAGATAGCCCAGTAAAAAGGAGCCAAGGGAACCTCTGCTAGGCACTTCCCCGGACTGTCAGAATACCTGGAATTTCCCAGGTGTATTCTCACTCAGTATAAAATTCTGGGCTGACGTTTTTTTCTTGCAGCACTTAAAAATACTGTTTTATTGCCTTGTAGCCTGCATGGTCTATCGTCATCCTTACCTTTGTTCTTGTATTCTACCTTTTCTTCTTTAGCCACTTTATAAGATTTTCCCTCTATGTTTGGTTTCCAGAAATTTAAATATGTTGTAATTTGGTACAGTTTTCTTTTATTTGGGGTTGGTTGAGCTTCATGGATATCTGTGTTTGCAATTTTTCTCAAAGTTGAAAATTTTAAAGTGTTACTCTTTCAAATATTTTTCTTCCCTTCCTTTCTTTCTGGGATTCCAATTACAAGTCTGTTAGGTCACTTGATCTTGTCCTGCAGCTCACTAAAGTTCTGTTCTTTTTTTTTTTTCTGCGTGTTCTACTTTGGATAGTTTCTGTTGCTATAGCTACAAGTTCAGTGAACTTTTCTCCTGCAGAATCTGATCTGCTTTTAATACCACCCAGGGTATTTTTTCATTTTGGTAGCATATTTTTCAACTCTACACTTTCACTTGGATCTTTATTTCTCTTTCAGCCATTTCTTTTTATTTACAGTTTGTGTTCAGTGCAAATCAATTCCATAACAAGAGGAAATATTATGAATCAAAGTGTAAATACACAAACACAACATGAAGTCAAAAACAGATGTACAACATTTAGTTATGAAACAAAAGGGAATCTTCACTCATACACAGTGTCTTGAGATCTGTTAGATGTGATGTTTGAGGGTAGGTTTCTAAAGATGGAAAAAAATGACTTTGGTTATCTAGAATGACCATATTAGATACTGCATCTAAGCATCAATGTGTGGCCATGCAAATGAAATACCTATTTTCAAAAAGTTTTCTGTGCATCGAGGCAATTATGAAAAAATTTACTTTCCACAATCAAGTTCACATTAGGCTTAGGATCAGGTTCTACCTAAAAATACTGACCAATAACAGAATGTGTTCCAAATGTGGCTATTCTGATGCATAGTTATTGTTTTTTTGGTATAGAAAATGTATGTATAGAAAGAATCTAAAAGTTTTTTTTTTTTAATTTAATGTAAGTAAGCTTCTAGTCTTCACTTCCCAAAACCCTGATTTACAGTTTTGGTTCTTTCTTATATTTGCCTTTTTGATTTTAAGATTTGTTTATTTTACCTTCAAAACACATCATTTTTAAAAATTGTAAAAAGTGTTCAACATATGCAGAAATAAAAAAAAACATTTTGAAATTAGTTGAGGTCAGTGTTTTTCTACTTTTTGGAATTAGTTTTGCTAAATGAATCTGGTGTTCTTGTTAAACAGAAATAGATGATAAGCAGATACATAAAATTTATTTATTATGCTTGGATTTGGGGTAGATTCCAATCCATCATTGCTACATAAATAGTAAAATTCAATGTCAAATCCAAGGACTCACAGAGAAGAGTTTAGTTCCCAAGAGAAGAGTGATAGCTTGACAATGTAAAACTTTATCTAGAGTTACAATGACATTAAATTAGTACTTTGAAACAATACGTTGAAGATTTACAGGAACATCTAGAAGTTTCTTCTAATGTACATATAACTGGAACCATGAAAGCTTTTTGCATGACCGGTTTGATGGTCCTATAGCTTTTTTAAAGATTTTATTTATTTATTTTAGAGAGAGGGGAAGGGAGGGAGAAAGAGAGGGAGAGAAACACCAATGAGTGGTTGCCTCTCTCGCACCCCCTACTGAGGACCTGACCTGGCCTGTAACCCAGGCATGTGCCCTGACTGGGAATTGAACCCGTGAACCCATGGCCCTTTGGTTTGCAGGCCAGTGTTCAACCCACTGAGCCTCACCAGCCAGGGCTGATAGCCTTATAGCTTTAATAAATCACATGAAAACTGACTGTTCCAAACCCTATCCCTTATCTCTAGAAAAGATAAACTTGATTCCTTTTCAAGGTAGAGTTTTATGTGTCCATACATCTTAAGCCACATTTAAGGAAACCATCTCTGAACTAACTTTGGGAATCTCTCTTCATCTTGTACATGGAACTCCAGCAGATTTAATATTGCCATTCATCATCTGGTCAAACCCTGCATATGCTCTTCAAACCAATCAAATATGGGATCCTCATCTTCTGTGTCAATAAAATTAGGTGTGGAATTAGCAGATTCAATAAAGACCTATTTTTGCTTTTCCACATTGGATGTCTAGATGCCATTTGGATTGAGTTTAGAAGGTGGGGAAGAATAGATTTTTCTTGGCCAGGGTCTCTTAATAGAGTTATAGAAGGAAGAACAAGGTCATGAAGAGACTGGCTGTTGACTTCGGAGAACCACCACTTGCCTTGGTGGTGGAATTTGCTAGACTTGGGGTAGATGAACGATTGTGGGAGGGGTTACAGCAGTTATTTGATTTGCATAAATCTGCATGGATAGAAGCAGCGTCAGAAGCAGCAGCCCCAGTCCGAGCCTGGCTACCGTTGCTCTGCCCATGTCAGCTCCGGCTGTAGGTGGCCATCTCACTGGATGCTGGTGCGTGGAGAGCCACTGGCTCCAGGTGGGCTCAGGCAAGGTCACCTCTTTCTTTTTTTATATCTTCCATTTCTTTCCTCATTGTGGTTACATTTCCCTTTATAGGCTTGAGCAGAGGTGTAAGATTTTTTGTAGTTGTTTTAGTATCTTTGTCTATTAACTCCATTATCACTGCCATTTCTCAGCCTGAAAGTGATTCATTTTTCTCCTGGTAATGGGTCATATTTTTTTGTTACTCTAGATGCCTGGTAGTTTATGATTGAATGCTGAATATTGTTTTACAGTATTGTACAGTACTGGATACTATTATATTATTTTAAGGAGTGTTACACTTTGTTCTGGCTGTAGTTACTTGCAGATCAGTTTGATCCTTTTGATGTTTGATTTTAAGAGTAATTATAGGGTTTTCAAAACAAATCTTATTCTCAGGATAACTTAGTTCTACTATTTGGCATGGCCCTTGTGAACATGCAACTCCAGGCCCTAGGCATTATGAGACCTGTGAATACAGAATACAAAGTATTACCAGCCTTAGTCAAATCCAGGAATTGCTCTGTCCACTCATTCTGGGATTTTGTTCTTTGGTCTTTTAGAGATTCCCCCCAAATAGGCACAAGTACTCTGACAAAGATTCAATGGGACCCCCTTGCAGATTTCTGTAAAGCTCACTACAACATCACCCTCTTCCATATTCTGTCCTGCAATTTCCAATCTCCTTGACATTCCAGAATGCAGTGTCTGTCTCTTCAACTCAGGAAGACTTCCTTGTCCTGTAGGGTTTCTCTGTCTTTTCCTGCACAACTCCTTGGAACTCAACTCCAGGCAGAGCAATTGTGGGTCTCACTTCCTTTCAACTTCTCCTGTGCTACCTGTACAATGCCTGAAAATATTGTTCCAGATATCTTGCCCAGTTTTCTATATAGGAATTTCTGAGGACAATTCCTGCAGCATGTAATCTTTTATGGACAAAAGTAAGAGTTATTCATTGAGTTCTTAATTTCAGTGAGTATGGTTTTCAACTCTAAAATTTCCATTTGATTGTTTTTAATAGTTTGCAGTTCTCTGAAAAAAAATCTGCATTTTCTATTGAATGTATTGAAGATATGAAATACAAAAATAATTATTTTAATGTCCACATCTATAACCCCATAGCTGGGCCTTCTGTGGGTCTGTTTTCAGATTTTTTCCCTTAAATTTGGTCAGTTCTTATCTTTTTGTATGCCTGCCTATCTTTGGTTGGGTGCCAAACATTGTAGTTTAAAAATTGTGGAGGTAAATTTGAGACTTTGGATTCATTGTACAGAGAGATTTACTTTTGCTTCTGGCAGGCAGTTAGTAAGGAACAAACCATTTTATTCAAAAAAGAAACTGCTGATTCAAAGCTGGTTTTGGTCTTTGTGAGAGCTGGTCTGCCTTCTGTTTGTCTTCTCTTAGGGTGTCGTCTTTCAGAGACCCAGCTGAGAGTTGTGATGTCTGGCAGGCCTCTCCTCCCTGGCAAACTCTGGATGACAATTGTTCCCAAGTTAATGGAACCACCAATAGCCTTGCTGAGCTTCTCAGCCTCTGCAACAGAAGAGGTAAATGTCTTGAGAAGAACATGTACCAGATGTAGGGCTTTCCTCTCTGGGCTTTCAACAGAAAGACCTGTATTTAGCTTTTGTCCAGTTTTTCTAGTTGCTCTTGGTGCAGGGTTAGTTTCAAACAAGCTGGCCCACCATTAGAGAAAATGAAACTCACCGATTTCTTTCTAGTAATATTTTTTGAGCCTGAGAAGGCAGAGGTTGTGCCCAATGATGAAATCTACTCAACTAAAAACTTCTTTGTAATCAATGCTAATTCAATTTCCTAAACACTGAGATCATAAATGTGACAGAATTTTCCCCCAAGAACCAAGGTGGATATAATATTTAATGAAGCCAGGCAGCAGGATCCTTGAACTAAATCAATTTCAAGCATGTGCAAACACCTTGTTGAAAACTATGTGGTTACCTGTGGTAGGTGTGCTTAGGAAAAATGGTTATAAAACTAACATCCAGGGAAAATCATTATATGGCTATTGCTGGTATATCAAACCTCCAGAGACTGAATTTCCTGAGGATATATCATAAAAATCTCTGGCCCAGATCCATCTATTAAGTTCTAGACTCCTTTTCTCCATTGCCTCCAGCATTCTCCCCCTGGATGTTCTACAACACCTCAGACTCAAGGGTCCAGGCTAAACTTCCTGCCTTTCCCCACAATCCCAGTTTTTCAGATAAAATTTTCTGAAAGGACACAGAATAAAGTATTTTAATAGTGACTACATCTGGGAAGTTTGCCTGTGGAATTGGAAAGGAACAGAAGGCAGGGGAGAGCTTTTGCTTTTTATCTTTGATTCTATGCTCTTGAAAAGAAATGTAAACTAAGAATGGGTATTATCCTTAAAGTAAAACCAACCTATGTCTCCCAATTCCCTCCTAGGACCATTAGGGTGAGAGCCTGGAGCCCTCCTTATGCTGGTTCCCACCCCTCCCAGTCCATCTGACACCAGACCCTTTTTCCAAACCCACCATCAGGCATGAATGCAGAATGACTTCTAGAGCTGCTCCTAGGCCTTCCAGCTTTCCCTCCCCACTCCAGTCCAGCTCCTCTCATACTCAAATTCTCTGACACACAGCCAAGCATTGAAGTGGCAATGGTCCAGGGTGAAATCGCAAATCTTTGGCATGGAAGAGAAATACCTCATGACCCAGTGTCAGCCAACTAGATTGGCATAAATCCGGGCCCTCATCTGCTGGTTCTGCTTGTTTCCCATCATCCTTGAGCTCCTTGCCAGACAAGGGGCAGTGAATAGTGCTCCTTGGTCAGAGTTGCATGGACACTGAAGACAAGGCTGTGACAGTGCCCTGTGTGGCCCTAGTCTAAGGATGGCCTATGATACTCTTCCCTTTCTTTTCTTTCTCTCTTGTTTCTTGTCTGTGTATAACCCACTTTCAAGCCCAGTGCTGCTTGTCACCCACATTCTGATCACAATGCAGTTCCCCATAATGGTGTCATAAAAAAAGCACAAGTTTAGGAATCTTAGGGACCTGTATTCAGTTCTGGAAGGTGATTTGCAGCTCAGTGGTTCAGTTTTCTCTTCCAGAAAGAGGATTTAATGGGGTTATTTGGAGGAGTAAAAGGAGAAAGGGTGTTCAGAACCCACCCACATTTCCTGACACCATAGTTCTTCCCCTAGTCCTCCTAGGTTTTCTGTGCCTACAGCACCCTCTCTGGGTGTCTCCTCAGTCAGCCTTCAGCACCCAGCTTGGGGTCACCTGCTCTGTGGTTCTGCAATCCAGCTGGGTCAGCATTCTTCCAGGGCATGGTATACAGAAAAATTGCCCCCAGACATGTCCATATGCTGATTGTCAGAACCTATGACTATATTACATGGCATGAGGGGTTTTGCAGATGTGGTTGAGTTGAGGTTCTTGAGATGGGATTTTCCTGGACTACCCAAATAGGTACAATGTAATTCCAAAGGTCCTTACAATAGGCAGGAGAGTCAGAGAAGCAGGTGTGATGATGGAAGCAAAGGTTGAAATGATTCTTTCCTCTACAAGCTGGAAAAGGCAAGGAAATGAATTCTCCCCCAGAGCCCCCTGAAGAAACCAGCCCTGCTGACACCTTGAAACCAAATTCACATTTTCAAAATGATGAGAAAATAATTGCATGTTGTTTAAATTAGTATTTTTTTTTTGTAATTTGTTACCAACAACAGGACAGGGGAACAGCTAGAGTTGGACTCAGCGCCATTGTCCCTGTGGTTTGCTAAAAGGGCCAATCATCTATTTCTTTAAGTCATAGCTCCATCATATTTAATATATTTGAAAAGGTCAGTGAATGTCTGCTGAATTCAGTCAATAGCCAACATGGCCAAATGTTCAAAATCTGTAGTACCCCACAGGTGTTGTCAGATGTGTCCTCCTAACCCAGAAATACCTTTGAAGGTTGCTGTTACACCTGTGATCAATCACACCCACCAACCAGAGTGAGAGCAGGAGGAGGTGCTGCCATCCTCCCAACTCATGGAAGCCTCGGAGTTAAGGTGTGCAATGGGGTGTTGTCTGCAGCTCCTACCTTCTCGTGTTTTTATAGATACCAGTGAAGTACAGAGGGGCCCAAGCTGGCTTACTTCTTTTCATTGAGCAGAGAATTGCAGGTGTAGCCACAGAAAATGTGAAATGCAAAGAGATTAAGCAATTGATTCAGTTTCAGAATAAATTTCTTGAATGATATGTGGTTACTGGGGGATAGTTATTTTAGAATTTATCATATCTCAGGATTATCTATACCAGGGGTTCTCAAAGTGTAGAACCTGTTAGAAATGCAAGCCCTCAGGCCCTACCCTGGGCCTATGTGTTACAGACTGAGAGTCTGTCCACAAAACTTATATTTTGAAGCCCTAACCCCAATGTGATAGTGTTAGGAGATGGAGCCTTTGGGAGGACATTAGGTTATGAGGTAGAGCCCTCATGAATGAGGTTAGTGCTCTTATAAAACAGTGCTACCTCACTCCTTCGACCATGTGAGGATACAGCAAGAAGATGGCTGTCTGCCAGCTATCACGCTGGCTCTCTTACCTCAGACTTCCAGCCTTCAGACTGTGAGAAATAAGTTTCTGTTGCTTAAGCCACCCAGTCTGTGGTATTTTGTTACAGCAGCCCAAGCTGTTTGAAATACTACATGTCCCCAAATACCCAGCAATCCATGTCTTACCAAGTCCCTGGTGATTTGGTGCATACTCAGTTTTGAACACTGATCTGCACTACTCCTGCTGGACACACCCCTGCAGTAATACACAACCAAGTAGCCTTGCCTACATACTTCCAGTGTCGAGGGCTCACTATCTTATTTTACATTTGGTTAGCAAACACTGATTCTTGTAATGAGTCTGTCCCTGTATCCCAAGCCCACAGGCTCCATTCTGCCCCTGGGAGACACTTAGACAATAAATCTATTCCATGATGTCCTTCTTACCACAATACTCTGAGGGAGCTCTGGTGGCTACTGCCTCTGTCTAAGAGAACATTCTTGATAGTTTGTGTGGCCCCTGGGGAGAACAAAGCAGAACCTGGACAGATCCATGTCCAGAAGCTGTTGAGGCAGCCAGATGTCCCAAGCATGGACACTGTGCAAGCTTCTTGCCTCACAAGCTTCAAGTTTCACTGCCTGATGACACCACTGTCCCCTCTGAAGAGAGCAACAGATAGAACAGGAATATGGGTAACCAGGGATGGTTGCCTTCTTCCATGACAGCTTTGTCTCCCTGTCATCAGTTGTTCTCACTCAGGTTGACATGTCCTGGTGCTTATGGAGTTGCATCCTCAGACACCTGCATCGGTTTTACTTTGCTTGCATTCTCACCTTGAGCCTCCATCCCAGTTATCTGATGCTCTGTGACGTAATTCTTTTTTGGCATTGCCTCCAACTGCACTAGCTGTTATGTCCCCTAACTTCAGATGGCCTCTGTTCCTTATTGTTGGCATTTCCTCATGGTTTCTAGTTGTCAGGATGTCCACACATCCTCCCCTCCACCAGAGCACTGTGGGAAGACCCATACCAGTGAACATCAAATGTCATTGAAGCTTCAGGGCAACTCTATGAAGCAGGTTTTATTAGTAATACAATTTTACACACAAGGAGGCATAGAGAAGTGACATAATTTGCTTGAAATCACCCAAACAAGAAACTGGCATTTCCAAAAACTTACAGCAAAGCCAGTCTGTGTTTTATCCTGAGTCTACCACTTATTAACTTAACTACTGTAAGAGTGTCCTACAGCTGCCATAACAAAGTACAACAAGCTGGGTGGCTTAGAACAACAGGGATTTATTCAAATAGAGTTCTGCAAACCAGAAGTCTGAAATCAAAGTGTCAGTAGGGCTGCACTCCTGAAGATGTAGGGGAGAATCTGTTTCAGGCTTTTGTCTGAGCTGCTGGTGGTGTCTGACAATCGTTGGCATCTCTTTGCCTACAGAAATGAAACTCCAGTCTCTTGCTCTGTGGTCACACAGTCTCCTTATCTGTCTCCACATGTTGGTTTCTCTTCTTAAATGCAGCAGTCATACTGAATGGTATAACATCTTCATTTTAACTTGATCATCTGCAAAGACCCTATTTCTAAATAAGGTCACATGCAAGGGTACCAGGGCTAAGCCTTCAGCATATCTTTTTAGGAAAAACAGTTCAGCCCCATAACAAGCACTATATAGCCTTGATCATATGACTTCACCTCTCTAAATCTCACATTCCTCATCTGTACCCACATTCACTCAAAAACTACTTGGGGTACTGGACCTGTAGGAAGTACAGGCATTGGGGACACCCATAGGCAACCCTATTCTGCACAGTTATGGTCAGGTGGTGAAGATACTTATTAGCATGCTTCAAGTACTGTAAGAAAAGAACTGTGAACTAAAAAATTAACATCCAGTGAAACATCCTGAGGAATAAAGTGGAAATCAAGACAGACATAGAGGAAAGAAAATTAAAATTTGTCAGCAGCAGATATAACTAATACCAAAAGTCCTTGAGACTGACAGGAATTTTGGAACATCAAGAAGAAAGAAAAATAGAGTAAAACTATGGGTAAGTACAATAGGCTTTCCTTCTCTTCCTAAGTTCTCTAAAGCATGTTTGACAGTTGAAGCAAATCCATGTTACCTAGAGTCTACTATGTATGAGGACCATAAGGGGGAGGCATGCCTTGTTCTTGATGAGATTACAAACTAAACTGAATAGTTCATAAGGTGCTTAGAACAGCACCTGATACACTATTAAATAATATATAATTGTTTGTTAACTAAATACAATAAACGTAAGAAGACAAAGCAAAGTCAACAGGAAACCCACTAGCAAAGAAGACTTTAAATCCTACCCCCCATAAATATGGCAGTAAAGTACAGGGAGACAGAATTCCATCCAACAATTCCATTGGAGGCCACCCTGAACTGTTTTTAGTGTGCTAGAGTCAAGGTGGTCATGGAAACACTGGGGAGAGATGTGAGTTCTTCCTAGTCTTCACTTGCTAATCAGCTTTCACTTCACATCACTGACTCAATCAGGAATCTAATATCTGTTTTCAGAGAAATTTTCTGTTCTGAATACACTCTTTGACCCAAGCTCCCAGCCACAGGATGAGAAGCACCAAGAAAAAGCTCTAGTCCCACTGTCCTTATCCAACCTCTTTCATCCGACTACTAATTAGGTAATGAATTAATGAAGTTGCTGGTTATAATTGGTTTTCATTTCTTCCAACGTCAGGAGAAGGAACATTTTTCAGAGCTTAAAATGCATTTCCCAGCCCTAAATGCTGGGCTACATAGGTTTCCTGCTAGGCCAGATCAGAATGAACCAATGCAGGGGCAAGCAAGAAGGAAGATTTCTCTTATGGCCCCATTTTCTTGACGACTGTCTGTCACAGCATGGAAGGCACACTCTCTGCTCTCTCATCTGATTCTGTTTTGCAGAGTACAGTAGAAAGAGCTCTGCCCTAGAGGACCTGGGTATAGTCCCAGATCCATTACTAACTAGCTGTGTGACCTTGGACAAGTCAACTACCTGAGACTTGTCTGTAAAATAAGTACAAATCTACCTGATATAGTCTTTGGAAAGAATTGAATAATTATGTCTGTAAAAGCATTTGTACACTGTAACATAATGCAATTCCACATTCCTCAGAATGGAGTGTAGGAAGAAGGCTTCCTGGAAGAAATAATAACTGGGCAGAAGCATGGAGGAGGAGGAGAGGAGAGCACATCCAGGCCAAGGAAGCAGCATGGCAAAGGTGAGGGAGGGTTGGGTGCATCTGAAAAACTGCCCAAAGATTGCATAACTAGATTTAAGGATTGAGAGCAGTAGGTGGGAGACCTGATGCTTGGAATATAGGCAGGACAAGATCATGAAGCACTCTGCATATCACCCTGAAGACTATGGATTTTTGAAGGATATGGGAAGCAAAACAGCATTTGAAGAAACAGTGGACTGATGAAACTTGAAGTATGGAAAGCTCCCTGGGAGGGCAGCACAGAGGACTGGAAGCAGTCAGACTAGGCTGAGAGATCACTCAGGAGGCAGGTTCAGTCACCCAGGCCAGACGTGGACTCAAATTAGGGTGATCATACCATATGTGGAGAAGAGCATGTTAATCCAAGTGGTTCTAAGGAGGTGGCGTCAAGACAGACAGCCAATGAGCAACTGAGGTAAAAGAAGGATGGAGGATGCCTGCTGGCTTCTGATCTGGTCTGATGCATCAAAGGTGATTCCATGCACTCAGCTAGAAGGAAAAACAGTTTAGGGAAAGAGAGAGAATCCAGTTTTAGAAAGCTGAATTGGAGGTACCTGTGGGATAAGCCAAGTACGGGTATAATATACTGTTAAATACAGTGTTCTGAACATAGGACATATGGGATGGAGATAAATGGAAGATACTCTTAGTGTGGTATTGGGATCACTACTTTACAACTGGTATGGAAGATATTCTAGATCCAGTGTTCTCCCCCTCATTCCTGAAAGTTTTTAATAAAAGAAAACCAAACAGGAAACCCCCATATGCAGAACATATTTAAAAAGTTATTTAGAAGGATTAATTCTTCATCTGACACAGTTCAGCTTGAAAATGATCAGATGCAAATGATCTATCCTAAGAATACTGGTGCTAGACATGTGTTTCTAGGATGGAGAATCCTCAGTGGGGTGTCCAGTGTCACATCACTTGCCATCAGGGGTATCTGTCCACATCCAACCTACCTCTCTTGCCTGGTACACTCATAGTTTTTGGTTCTTGTCCTCATTAGAAGCTGTTTAATTTCTTGCCATCAAATTACACAATATCACTTTTAAATTTTAAACCTGTGATTTGACTATTCCAAACATATAGATGAAAAATAAAAATGTAGTTGTCAAAATGTCCCAAATGTAACCAACAATTAACATTTTTTATTGGTTCCCCACTCCTTAAAACAGAGGTGAAAACAGTTAAAATGGCCCAGAAGGCCCTGCATAACCTGGACCCCACCTCCCTCCTCAGCCGCAGTGTGCACCTTTCCCCCAGTGCCCATTCCTCTCCTGCCATACTGGGCATGTTTGGGAGCCAACAGGCCTTATTTTCACCAACTGCTTCTTTATAATGACTGCAAATAAACTGACATACGATTTGAGGTTTAGGGCAGAAAGTGGATCATTTCCTTTCTTTTAGGCCTTGGTTTCTTCATCTGTAAAACAAGAAGGTTGAACTCAATTGATGTTAAACTCCAAGAATGGGATCCCAGGAAGCCCTCAGTAATGTGAATGAGGATCAGTAAGATGATAAAATGGAACTTTGCCCACAAAAGGAATAAACATTTACTAAGAGCTCACATACTAGGCTCATGCTTTCTCAGTTTCTTGGTTAAATAGGTGCTACTGTACTGATTTTACCATTTTCCATCTTCTGACAAGGAAATAGTTCAGAAGTGAGATGACTTTCTTAAGGCACAGTTGTAGTAATACAAGGCTAAATAAAACAAACAATAAAACTCCAATTTTTTACTTGTATTTTATTTTTTAACTTAATATAGATGGTATATACCATATTATTTTATTTTCAGGTGTACAATATAGTGAGTTGACTATATATACCTTATAATGTGATCACCATACTTAGTCTAGCAGTTATTTGTCACTGTTTTTATATAGTTTTTGCTTTTAAATAGAATTATATCAACTTAATAATGCAACCAGGATTATCCAGATAATGGGAGATAGAGAGAAAAAGAAGTGTATTTCTGTTTGACAGATACCTTTGAAACCAAGACCCATAGGGAGGCAGGTTATCACATGTATCATTTTGATTGAAGTTTGGAATCTATGGAATAGTTGTCTTTCTTTTTTATTCTTGCTCATTCTATTACAGTTGTCCCATTTTCCCCCTTTGCCCTCCTCCACCCAGCCCATCTCCTGCTCCCACAGTCAATCCCCAAATGGTTGACCATGTCCATGGGTCATTCATACATGTTCTTTGATTAGTGCCTGCCCTTTCTCTCCACCATTCCCCGACCCCCTCCTCTCTGGCAGCTGCCAGTCTGTTCCATGTTTCCATGTGTTTGGTTCTGTTTTGCTTGTTAGTTTATTCTGTTCATTAGATTCCTCTTACAAGTGAGATCACATGGTATTTGTCCCTCACTGCCTGGCTTAATTAACTTAGAATAACGTTCTCCAGTTCCATCCATGCTGTCACAAAAGGTAGGAATTCCTTCTTTCTTCCTGCTGTGTAGTATTCCATTGTGTAAATGTACCACAGGTTTTTAATCCACTCATCTATCAATGGGCATGCAGCTGTTTCCAGCACTTGGCTATTGTAAATTGTGCTGCTATGAACATTGGGGTGCATAGGTTCTTTTGAATTGGTGTTTCAGGATTCTTGGGGTATATTCCCAGTAGTGGAATTGTTGAGTCAAAAGGCAGTTACATTTTTAATTTTTTGAGGGAATTCCAAACTCTTTTCCACAGTGGCTGCACCAGTCCGCATTCCTACCAACAGTGTACTAGGGTTCCCTTTTCTACACAACCTTGCCAGCACCCCTTGTTTGTTAATTTGTTTAAGTTGGCCATTTTGACAAGTGTGAGGTGATATCTCATTGTGGTTTTAATTTGCATCTCCCAATGGTTAGTGATTTGAGCATTTTTTCATGTCTCTGGACCATCTGTATGTCCTCCTTGGAGAAGTGTCTGTTCAGGTCCTTTGCTCATTTTTAATTGGTTTGTTTGTCTTCCTGGTGTGGAGTCATATGAGTTCTTTATATATTTTGTAGATTAAACCTTTGTCTGAGGCATCACTGGCAAATATGTTTTCCCATACAGTTGGTTCTCTTTTCATTTTAATGATGGTTTCTTTTTTAAAATTTTATTTTAATTGATGTCCTTGTTCCATGGATGGAACCGGAGAGCAGTTTTCTGTCTTTTACTCCCATCCCAGCCCACCATCCCAGCCCTCCCCACCTCCCTCCCATTTCCACCCCCACCCCTAGTTTTTGTCCATGTATTCTTTATACTTGTTGCTCTAAATCCTTCCCCCTTTACCCTGAAATTCCCTCCCCTCTCCCCTCTGGTGACTGTCAGCCTGTTCTCAATTTCAGTGTCTTTGGTGATATTATGCTTGTTTGTTTGTTTTGTTGATTAGGTTCCTTTTAAAGGTGAAATCATATGGCATTTGTCTTTCACCGCCTGGCTTATTTCGCTTAGCATAATGCTCTCCAGTTCCATCCATGCTGTTGCGAAGGGTAGGAGCTCCTTCTTTCTTACTGCTGCATAGAATTCCATTGTGTAAATGTACCATAGTTTTTTGATCCATTCATTTACTGATGGGCACCTAGGTTGCTTCCAACACTTGGCTATTGTAAATTGTGCTGCTATGAACATTGGGGTGCATAGGTTCTTTTGAACTGGTGTTTCAGGGTTCTTAGGATATAATCCTAGCAGTGGAATTGCTGGGTCAAAATGTAGACCCATTTTTAGTTTTCTTAGAAAATTCCATACTGCTTTCCATAGTGGTTGTACCAGTCTGCAATCCCACCAAGAGTGTACTAGGGTCCCCTTTTTTCCACAACCTCTCCAATACTTGTTGTTTGTTGCTGTGTTTATGATGGCCCTTCTGACAGGTGTGAAGTGATATCTCATTGTGGTTTTAATTTGCATCTCTATGATAGCTAGCGATAGTGAGCATCTTATCATGGGTCTCTGGATCCTCTGTATGTCCTCCTTGGAGAAGTGTCTGTTCAAGTCTAGTGATGGTTTCTTTATCCATGCAGAAGCTTTTTGATGTAGTCCTATTTTTTTAGGGGGGGGGCAATATATCTCATAGGGCAAGGAAAATAATGGAATAGTCTTCTCAAGCAGGGATCTTCCTGCTCAACAAAAATTACTGGGATTCTAAGAAAACCTGTTTACACAATATGTGCACTGATAATTAACTACCACAAGGTGGCACAATTCTCAGTAAAAGAAATGAGGTTAGTCCAAGTCTGAAATCTCAACACTTGCCTTCTCTACTAGCAGCATCCTTTTTCCTTTAAAAATTGAACTTTACTTTTTTAATCTATAAGGACTACATTACATGAATGTTGTTACTTCTTTGACTTGAAATCCCTCCCATTCTTCCTCTCTCCCTCTCCTGGGTAACTCACGTTCACTTTTATTTATCACCTGAATATTTCCCTAGAGAATCTCACCTCGCTGAACTAAGTTACTTCCCCGAAATATACTTCCAGATAATCTTGCCCTCGGCCATCAGAAAAATGAACACTCTTGAAATTTCTAACTTCTAGATTTTAAGCTTCATGTAAGGCAAGGAACCCCATTGATTCATTTTTAGCTCAAACCAAAAGGCCAGACCAGTGTTTGAGTCATAGTAGTCATTCAACAATTAACATTTGTTCAATAAATAAATTAATGGTAAACAAATAGTAGAGGAATATATAACTCTAAGGTTTGTCCCTGACTGAAACTAATTTCAGGGAGGAAAACATCTTCCCACCAGAAAGAAACAAAAGATTGACCTAACCAAGTTTCCATCTTGTCTGATCTTTAACTCTGGATAATTGTGGGAGGAAATCAGCAATGTTTAGGAGCCACCTGAATAATTCCTCAGTTTGTGTCACATTATTATCCATAATTTTTGTGTAATTTAACTATTAACTCCCTGAGCAGTTGTCTGGAGTAGTAATAACCAAACCTCCAGTGGCTGATGAGAATGGCTTAGATCTAGTGTGGAAAAGGATTTCCTCCAGGCTCACCATCTGGTAACTGAAAGACTCTCCCTGAAAATAGGGTTTGCAATGCAGATTTACCTGGAGAAGGGTATTTGAACCAATAGGCTCTGTGCTTTGAGGCCACTAAGGTTTGGTGTGTGCAAAAGTCCTGAGCACAATCCATCAGGGAGATTTTGATACAATATCTGCTCCTTTTTAAAAAAAATATTTTAAATGTTGTTCAAGTACAGTTTTCTTTTAATCCCATCCCAGCCCACCCACCCATCCCTCCCCACCTCCCTCCCATTTCCACCCCCCCAGTTTTTGTCCATGTGTTCTTTATGTTTGTGCGTGTAAACCCTTCCCCCCCTGAAATTTTCTGCTCCTTTTTTTGTGTGTGCTAATTCAACTCATTTCAAATTAAGTTTAACCCACCACTGAGCATCTGCTGTGTGCAAGAAACTGTACTAAATGATTTGTGATATCAAGATGTGAAGGACTGGGCTCTGGCCCTTGAGGAGTTTGCAATCCAGTAATTCTGATTTCAGCACTACAGACAAGAGTAGATTCAGTGTGTGTTTATTGATCTGATCATTCTAACCAGAGAAGGTGAAGTTCAACAAAACTACCCCCCAGAAGGCATGTGCACATGATTAAGAATGAATGGGTATTCATTATGTGTATGAAAATTAGAAAAGTAACATCATACTCAGAGCACAGAGGTGTCTAATCCCCCTCCTGCTTCTCCACACCAAGTGCTCTAGCAATAATCTCCTAACCACTACAAGTTCCCTCTGACTGAATATCCACCTGGGTTTTAGTTTCACAAGTGTGATCCACCTTCTGCATGTGCTTTGACCTCTGTTTCAGCTGCTTCAGCCTACCGGCCTGGGAAACCTCTCACCCAGCCCAGGACCATCGATGTCTGTGATGCAGCTCTTCCCCCTACCCCTCACCCACCAGGAGCTCTGATCACTTTGTTGTCACAGCTCATTCAGGTGGACACCACACGCCCATGTTGCACCTCATTCCCACAGCACCTCCTGGTGCTTCAGGATGCTGAAGGGCATCCTCCCTCCATGTGCTCTCTGAGGTCTGATATGGAGAAGAGGGTCCTCTCCGCAGTCAGAAATCCTTCCTCTTCACTGTATATCCACTGATGTAGCCCTATACAGATTACTTTCATGGGGAAACTGACCTAGAATATCCCCAGAAGTCATTGGATGACTACACACATTATTACATTGAGTACTATTCTCTTTCATTGGTACATATTCTCAACATTAAAGTGCTTTTGCATGCATTGTTTTCTTACAATCCTTACAAAAACAGTTTTACAATCTTAGTATCTTCTGAGCTAGAGAACTTTAAAGATTATATGTAACTCTTTCAGACAAAAATGAAGAACAAAAATTAAAATATGTGCTCCAAGTCCTAAGATTTAGCAAGGTAAACAAGGTATATTAGTTTTCTACTGCTACAATGCAAATTACCACAAACTTAGTCACTTAAGACATCACTCATTTATTAGCTCATGGTTCTGCAGGTCAGAAGCCTAGCCCTGCATGTCTGGCTTCCTGCCCAAGGTCTCAAAGAGCTGAAAATCAGGTACCAGTCGGGCTGTACTCCCACCTAGAGGTGCTGGGGAAGGCCCACTCCCAAGCTCATTCTTGTTGGCAGAATTCAGTTCCTCTCACTTGCTGGAATGAAGGCCTCTTTCCTTGTTCGCTGCTGGCTCTTGGCTCCTAGAAGCCACTCTGTCCTTTCCACGTGACTGCCTCTATCTTCAAAGCCAAAAGTAATGGGTCAGATTCATCTCATACTTCACATCTCTGACTTCTGCTACCAGCTAGAGGAAATTCTTGGCTTCTAAAGGTCTGGCATAATTAGATTAGGTCCAGCAGGATTCTCTCTTCTTAACATCAACTGTGCCGGGTAGTATAACCTAATATGACAGTAAAACCCATCAGATTGAGTCCCAAGGATTATACAGGATGTGTGATGCGGACACCGGCCAGCAGTGTCCGCGTCATTATGGATGAAATAAAACATACACATGGACTACCAAGTCCAGTGGAGGAAACAGGATGACAGCATGGCTTTTCTCTCAAGAGTAGCAAAAGCCGCGGCCTTCGCCATGACAGGCCTTTATTCTATTTCTCTCACATTGCAAGATGGCTCTCCCTCACCACTCTGGTTACAACAAAAGGAGCCAATGCTCCTAATCGCATCACAGAAGAAGGATATTAGTAAATGAATAGGCAGCCAGTTAATACTGGTCCCAAGGTTTAGCACTTGCAGGGTGAGGGAGTTTTAGCAAAGAGCAAACTTCAAAATAGCTTAGGTATATTAAAAATCTGATTACCCACTAAAAGAACCTATGTGTGGGCGTGGGTCCTGGCATCTCCAAGTGGGAGCTGGGCCCATGCCACGCAGAAGGTTCTGCCACAGATGTGTGCATGGAGGTGGAGTGGGAGGGGAGTTCTTAGGAGACAAGTTAGAATCCTGCCTCCATAAAAGGGCCTGGAGAATCACACAGACATGGGCCTGATACTAGTTTCACCTCACCCTATCTCTGCAATGGTACATTATCATTACATTTGAGGCCCAGTTTCTTCAGCTGTAGAATGAGAACAATAGACACCCTGCCGGGGTTTTGTAAGGGGTAATGAGAAGATGGATATAACAAGTGGTTTTAAGGTATAAGGCACTACCTAGCAGGTTCTAGTTGAAGTAGTATGTACAGGTATGTGGCACCACTAGAATCAAAGTTCCTTAAAGTTAGAGGAAAGTTTGTCTCCTTACCTGCTAAACCAGGGGCTTCCTCCCCTGCAGTGTGAGCTTCAGTCTCAATGAGATGGAATTTAGGGTACCCTGAATTGACAAGCAGCCACAGGGTTTCAGACAGTCTTCTCTTCCTACCCAGGGGAATGCTGAACTGCCTTTGGATGTATCTGGACTGCTCCAGCCCTCAGCTGAAGCTGGGATTTCTTTAAGTGACCAGGCAGTCCTGGACCCCCAAGGAGACATGGTTCACCTGGTAGAGTCAGGGCTTAACTGCAGGGACTGTCTACCAACTGGAGCAAGGCACAGTGGAGATTACCAAGCAAGTATTTCAGCAGAGAAGACAGCCTAGCTACCTTGCTCTGCTCTTAAACATTTCTTAGGGCAGAAATTGTGAGTTATGATAACATATAATCATAATTGTCTTAATTTAGAATAACAAGGGGCAAATTCTTTACTGCCTGAAAGAAACACTGAAAGCAAACC
This sequence comes from Anoura caudifer, assembly GCA_004027475.1. Taxonomy (NCBI): domain Eukaryota; kingdom Metazoa; phylum Chordata; class Mammalia; order Chiroptera; family Phyllostomidae; genus Anoura; species Anoura caudifer. Next base: position 95,119 of record PVKU01005507.1, on the reverse strand, counting down.
AGCACACATATCTGTAGGAGCCCCTTTCTCTCTTTCTTCAGTGCGACTTATGTTCTGAGAGAGGAGCACATAGACATTAATGTAACTTACTTAAGAATGTTACATATATTAGACCTGCTTTCCCTGTCAGCAGAAGAAATCATTATGTGATGGTCTCCTCAGCCCCACCCTGTTTTTGCTAAATGCATAGAATAGAGCACAAAATCTGACACATAACAAATATTTCAAAAGGCAGTTGCTGAATGAACAAATCAATAATAATAAAACAATGAGCTGGAATCCAGTTCTCCTATCCTTCATCCACCATTTTTTCTAGTACACTGTTTCCCACTATATTGGCCTGGTGGCTGCCTTTAGAAAAGATTTAATAAGCAGGTATTAAAGCTCAACCTGAACTTGAACATGTTAGCTCCCATAGCTGCTAGCAAATTCCAAACCAGCCTGTCAAGTTGAAGTGTCTCTAGAAACAGTTGTACAACTGAGGAAGTGAGCAGCACATTGAGCATTTGTTGTTTTTCTTCTCAGCAGAGCTGAGTTGAAGGAACTTGGAAGGTTAATGAGGTCTCCCTGGCTCACTGTCTTGTACAATCTCACCCATTTGGGAAGATAAACACCCACATGAAATGCCTTGGGTGTACACATGCCTATAAAATGATTAGAGTTTTCCATAGTGATCTGTGAACTTTTCAGAGGCTACAAGGGGATGCTGGAAAACCACTTGGGCTTTGTAATCAAACAGCTCAGGGTCTGAAAGCTTGATTCCTCCACTTAATGGAATAACCTTGGTTCCTCCTGACCTTCTGTTTCTTCACATGTAAAATGGGAATAGTAATAATATTTATATCTTATTGGGATGTCATGAAGATTAAATGAACTAAGTGTGCACAGCACTTAGTAGAAATGGGCATCCCATAAAGGGGCTACTGTGGCTGTTGGCACATAACTGACCTTCCTCTTATTTCTTCAAACCATCCAATCATTTATTCCATAAACATTCACTGAGTGTCTAACTTGCCAGTCACTCACCGTGCTAAGTGGTGGGGTTGACAAAAGTAAGAGGCTGGGTCAGGGGAAGAGGGAGGAAATTAGCATTAACTGAGAGCCCACATTGAGACAGTTTGGTGCTAAGTGCTGGGAATCTCAGGAAACAAGTCACAGCATTCAAAATTAATGCCTGAGCCTGCTTCTTCATTTCACACTTTCATTCAAGAGACATCAAAGCTCACAAAAACTCCTTTGGCTGTTTGTGACCAGTATTTATTTTTGAACCTGTTTTCTCTGAATTTCACTGGAGCAGAAGAGTTGTAATTGAGAGGTTTGCCTGACACTCCAGCCAGCCCTCGACTCTGCCTTGGCCTCCACTGCTCCTGAATCACCTTTTGTTTCCCATTGCAGCCATGAATAATTCTGCTTTCTCAACATAAGCCTAGGTGACTTGGCTTTAATATGATTGCTTTAAAAAAAAAAACACATTTTAAGCATTTATTTATTTGCTTGTTTTCTTATTAGAGTGGTCTTGAATGGTGGCAATTTCAAGGGTTTTTTTATATGTATCTCATGTTCCTATATAAGAATGGAGGCCTTTTGTATTTTTAATTTTTTAAAAAAATTTTAAATAATTTTTTAAATTTAGCAATAAATAATAAAATAATTTTTTTAAATTATTTTATTATTGTTCAAGTACAGTTGTCTACATTTACCCACCACCACTGCCCACCACCCCAGCTATCCCTACCACCCTCCCCTGCTTCCATCCACCCTTGGTTGTATTCATGTGTCCTTTATATTTGTTCCTTGAAACCCCCCTCCCTCCCCCCCCCATTATCCCTTCACACCTGCCCTCTGGTTACTGTCAGATTGTTCTTAATATCACAGTCTCTGGTTATGTTTTGCTTGTTTGTTTGTTTTGTTGATTAGGTTCCACTTAAAGGTGACATCATATGGTATTTGTCCCTTACCGCCTGGCTTATTTCACTTAGCATAATGCTCTCCAGTTCCATTCATGCTGTCACAAAGGGTAGGGGCTCCTTCTTTCTTTCTGCTGTGTAGTATTCCATTGTGTAAATGTACCATTGTTTTTAAATCCATTTATTTACTAAAGGGCATTTAGGTTGCTTCCAGCATGTTGCTATTGTAAATTGTGCTATGAATATTGGGGTGCATAGGTTCCTTTGGATTGTGTTTCAGGGTTCTTAGGATATAATCCCAGCAATGGAATTGCTGGGTCAAAAGGCAATTCCATTTTTAGTTTTCTGAGGAAGTTCCATACTGTTCTCCACAGTGGCTGCATCAGTCAGCATTCCCACCAACAGTGCACTAGGATTCCCTTTTCTCCACACCCTCTCCAACACCTGTTGATTGTTGATTTGTTTATGATGGCCATTCTGACCGGTGTAAAGTGATATCTCATTGTGTTTTTAATTTGCATCTCTCTAATGGCTAGTGAAGCTGAGCATCTTTTCATATGTCTCTGGGCCCTCTGTATGTCCTCCTTGGAGAAGTGTCTGTTCAAGTCTTTTGCCCATTTTTTAATTGGGTTTTTTGTCTTCCTGAAGTGGAGTTGTGTGAATTCTTTATATATTTTGGAGATCAAACCCTTGTCTGAGGTATCAATGGCAAATACATTTTCCCATATAGTTGATTCTCTTTTCATTTTAATGCTGTTTTCTTTAGCCATGCAGAAACTTTTTAATTTAATGAGGTCCCATTTGTTTATTCTTTCTTTTATGTCTCTTGATCTAGAAGACATATTGGTGAAAATATTGCTGCATGGAATATCTGAGATTTTCCTGCCTGTGTTTTCCTCTAGGACTTTTATGGTACGAGAGCTTATATTTAAGTCTTTTATCCACCTTGAATTTATTTTTTTGTATGGTGTAAATTGGTGATCGAGTTTCATTTTTTTTTTTTTTTTTTTTGCATGGAGCTGTCCAGATTGCCCAAGACCATTTGATGAAGAGGCTACTTTTACTCCATTTTATGCTTCTGCTGCCCCCGTTGTCAAATATTAATTCACCATAGAGACTTGAGTTTATTTCTGGGCTCTCTATTCTCTTCCATTGGCCTATGTGTCTGTTCTTATGCCAGTACCAGGCTGTTTGATTTTAATGGTCTTGTGATACAGTTTGATATGAGGTACTGTGATCCATCCTATTTTGTTCTTCTTTCCCAAAATTGCTGCAGTTATTTGGGGTCATTTACGATTCCAGATACATTTTTGAAATGTTTGTTCTATCTCTGTGAAATGTGTCATTGGTGCTTTAATAGGGATTGCACTGAATAAATTGCTTAGGGTAGTATGGACACTTTGATGATGTTAATTCATCCAATCCATGAGCATGGTACATGCTTCCATTTATTTGTGTGTTCCTTAATTTCTTTCTTCAGTGTTGTATAGTTTCTGAGTACAGGTATTTTACATCCTTGGTTAGGTACTTTATTTCTCTTGTTGCTATATCAAATGGGATTTTTTTTACTGATTCCTATTTTTGATATTTCACTGTTGGTGTACAAAATGTCTCTGATTTCTGAATATTGAGCTTGTATTCTGCTGTTTTGCCAAATTCATTCATTAGGTGGAGCAGTTTTTTTTTTCTCTAGTCTATGTGATTTTCTACATACATTATCATGTCATCTGCAAACAATGACAGTTTTGCTTCCTCCTTTCCAATTTGGATGCCTTTTATTTCTTTTTCTTGTCTGATTATTGTGGCTAGGACTTCCAATATTATGTTGAATAGGAGTGATGAAAGTGGACATCCTTGTCTTGTTCCTGATCTTACTGGGAAAGCTTTAAGTTTTTGCCCATTAAATATGACATTGGTTGTAGGTCTCTCATATATAGCCTTTATTAAGTTGAGGAATGCTTCCTGTAGTCCCACTATGCTGAGTGTTTTTTTTTCATAAATGGGTGCTGTACCTTATCAAATACTTTTTCCACATGTATTGATATGGTCATGTGATTTTTGTCTTTCATTTTTATGTGATATATTACATTTATTGATTTGCAGATATTGTACCACCCATGCAACCCTGGGATGAATCCCACTTGGTCATGGTGTATGATCCTTTTAATGTATTGTTGGATGTGGTTTGCCAATATTTTGTTGAGGATTTTAGCGTCTATGTTCATCAGCAATTTTGGCCTAAAGTTTTCTTTCTTTGTTGTGTCTTTATCTGGTTTTGGGATTAGGATGATGCTGGCTTCATAAAAAGTGTTTGGAGTCTTCCATCATTTTGGATTTTTTGGAATAATCTGTAAAGCATAGGGGTTAGCTCTTCCTTAAATGCTTTATAGGATTCTCCTGTGAAACCACCCAGTCCAGGGCTTTTGTTTGCTGGGAGTTTTTTGATTACTGCTCAATTTCATCAGCTGTTACTATTCTGTTCAGGCTTTCTGCTTCTTCTTCATTGAGTTTTGGAAGATTATATTTTTCTAGAAATCTGTCCATTTCACATAGGTTTTCAAATTTCTTGGCATACAGTTCTTCATAGTAATTTCTTACAATCCTTTGTATTTCTGTGGTATGAGTTGTAACATCTCCTCTTTCATTTCTGATTGTGTTTATTTGGATCCTCTCTTTTTTTCTTGATGAATCTGTTTAAAGGCTTGTCGATTTTGTTTATCTTTTCAAAGAACTGGCTCCTGGATTCACTGATCCTTAGAATTGTGCTTTTAGTATCTATGTTGTTTAATTCTGCTCTAATCTTGGTTATTTCCTTCCTTCTTTCTCTGGGCTATCTTTGTTATTGTTCTTCCCATTCCTCTAGATGTAGTTTTAGGTTCTTTATTTGAAATGTTTCCATCTTCTTTAGGTAGGCCTCTATTGCTATGAACTTCCCTCTCAGGACTGCCTTTGCTGTGTTCCATAAGTTTTAGGTTGTTGTGAGTTCATTTTTGTTTGTTTCCAGAAACTTTTTGTGATTTCTTGTGTAATTTCATTCTTGACCCATTCATTGTTTAATAGCATACTATTCAATCTCCATGATTTTGAGTGTTTGTTTTTTTCCCCCTTGGGTTTGGTTTCTAGTTTCAGGGCCTTGTGGTCAGAGAATTTTCAATTTTCTTGAATTTGTTGAGACTTGTTTTGTGTCCTATCATGTGGTCTATCTTTGAAAATGTTCCATGTACATTTGAAAAGAATGTGTATTTAGTTACTTTGGGATGAAGGGCTTTCTATATGTAAGTTAAGTCCATTGATATAGGGCATTGTTCAATGCTGCAATATCCTTGTTGGCATTTTGTTTGGAAGATCTGTCCATTTTTGACAGTGGGCTGTTAAAATCCCCTACTATCATTGTGTTGCTTTCGATATCTTTCCTAAAGTCCTCTAAGATTTTTTTTTTTTATGTATTTGGGTGCTCCTATGTTGGGTGCATATATATTTACAATGTTTTTGTCTTCTTGGTGGATTCTTCCCTTGAGTTTTATGTGGTTACCTCTGGGTCTCTCTTTATGGCCCTTCTTTTGAAGTCTATTTTGTCTGATATGAGTATTGCTACCCTGGCTTTTTTTTCCTGTCCATTTGCTTGGAAAATTTGTTTCCAGCCCTTCACTTTGAGTCTGTATAGGTCTTTTGTCCTGAGGGGGGTGTCTTGTAGGCAGCATATGTGTGGGTCATGCTTTTCTTATCCATTAGCTATTCTGTCTTTTGATTGGGGCATTTAATACATTTACATTTAAGGTTATTAGTGATAAGTATTTATTCATTGCCATTTTTGTACCTGTGTTCCTCTCTGTCTCTTTTCCTTCCTTTCCTTAAAGCAGTCCCTTTAGCATCTCTTGCAGAGTGGGTTTGGTGGAGGTGTATTTTTTTAGATTTCTTTTGTCTAGGAAGCTCCTTATTTGGCCTTCTATCTTGATTCAGAGCCTTTCTGGGTAAAGTAGTTTTGGTTGCATGCCTCTGGTTCTCATTACTGAAATATTTCTTGCCATTCCCTTCTGCCTTAGAGCATTTCCATTGAGAAATCAGCTGCTAACCAACCTTAACCTTATCAGGGCTCCCTTGTATGTTACTTCCTGTTACTCCCTTGCTGCCTTTAAGATTCTCTCTTTGTCATGAAATTTTGCCATTTTAATTATGATGTATCTTGAAGTGGGACTTTTCGGGTGCCTCTTGATTGGGACTGTCTGTGTTTCCTGGATTTGTGTGACTTTTTCTCTCATCAAATTAGGGAAGTTTTCCATCATTACTTTTTCAAATAGGTTTTCTATCCCTTGCTATTCTTCTTCTCCTTCTGGTATCCCTATTATACCTATATTATTATGTTTCATATTGTCTTGCATTTCTCTTAATCCCTCTTCATTCTTTCTGAGCCTCTTTTCCTTTTCTTGCTCTTCCTGGGTGTTTTTTTTTTTTTTCTACCTTGTCCTCTAGTTCACTGATCTGATCTTCTGCTTCATCAATCCTGCTTTTGATTCCTTCTACTGTGTTCTGCAATTCAGAAATTGTATTCTTCATTTCCTCGTGGCCCCTATTGATAGTTTCTATTTCCTTTTTCATGTTGATATAGTTTGCAGTGAGTTCATTGTAGTTTCCCTGTAGTGTCTGGTAATTCACTGTGAGCTCATTGAGCTTTGTTATAACCATTGCTTTGAACTCAGTATCTTATAGTTGAGTTGCCTCTGTTTCATTTAGCATTCTTTCTGGGGCTTCCTCCTTTCCTTTCATTTGGGGTTGGTTTCTTTGTTTTTCTATTGTTTGTGAGACTCTTCTTGTTACCCTCTGCTGCTTAAATTGATTTTTTCTGACTCCCTGGGTTTATGGTGTGAACTTTTGTAGTAGAATACCTGTGAGATTCAGTTGTGCAGCCCCCTTTGGGTATCCCGGTATTCACAGCTTCCACCTACTCTTTTTTGTGATCAGTTGGAGGGGTAAGACAAAATGGTTTGAGACAGCAAGAGAGTATTCTATGATATTTACAGTAGCAGCCAAGAGAAGAGACAGGAGATCCTTTGGCTATGTATAGTGTTAACCGTGATATTCCACCCAACTAGCCACTTTTTAGAAAGGATGGAAAGAAGATAAGACTCTTGTTGGGGAGGGAAGGATTGTGAGTTGGATCTAGAAAGCAGTGAACTTGTGTGAGGTAAGATTCTGATGTAAGGTGAGAGTAAAGGATAGTAAATAGGTGTAGCATGTGAGGGAATAGAGTTAACCACTACAGTAATAGAGTTCAGGAAACTGTAAGTGGGCTAAGATGTGGGAGGGGTGTTGTGTAGTATTTATAATTGTATGAAACAGCTATTATTTACAATAATATTTGAGCAACGATCATATGATACAATGAATGTGATCTGGATAACAAGAATAGGGAGTATAGGACCTTGAGTAGTATGCTAATGGAACACTAAAGTGAAGGGCAGTAAATTAGCGATGCACTGTGAAAGAGAGAACAGGGGAAACCTGTCAAATGATACAATATAACCAGCCAAGCAAAGAAGACTAAACAGAAAGAAGAGGAATACAAAAATACTATTAAAATAAAAGGTGTAAGAATAATGAAAAAATAATAATATAAATATGCAATAACTTGCAGGTTCTCTGTAATAGCGAAGTGAAATTTGTCTCACTGTCTCAGCTATTGGTATGCCCCTCTTTGGGTCCAACTATGGTCTTTTTGCAGTTCTGGGTTTTTTTTCTCACTTGTGGATATTTAAAAAGAAAAAAGAAAAAGCAAAAAAAAAAAGCAGAAGAAGGAAGGAAGAAGAGATAATATTGGAAAGAAAGGAAGAAGGAATAAAACAAGAAGGAAAGAGAAGCAAAAAAATTGAGAGATAAAAGATAATAAAAATGAAAAAATAAAAAATTACTTAAAAAAAAATCAAACAAACAAAAAAAAACCCTTTTGCTGGTTTCACATTGGCCAAACCAGTTTTTCTAGTCTTGCTGGCTGCAACAGGCTGAGGGGCGATTCGTATTGCTTTTCTCCCTTCCTGTTCAGCACTCAGTCAGCCTTGCACATACTCTCCCCAGGTCTAGCTGGGCATTCTCCTCAGAGCTAGCCTGGTGTCTCTCTGTAGGGCCTTGGATGTGGAATCCAGGCCTTCCTAAGAGCTCATTCTCCCCAGGTTTATGGTTGTGGGCTCCAGGCCTCCTGCAGAGCATGTGCTCTCCCTGGGTTTACCGGTGTGGCCTCTGGGCCTTCCACAAATCACACTCTCCCGGGGTTGCAGGTAGGCGCTCTCAGCCAGGCCGCCTCTGGTCGCACGGTTCCTGTGCGCACTCTTCCCAGGGCTATGCGTGGGTGCTCACAGCCCCTGTGTGTTTGCCACTTAGTCCTTATTCCCCTCTCTGCCACTTCAAGCAACCAGGTCTCTCCTGGTGCTGCTCAAACCTTGTTTGGCCAGGGAGGGAGCGGTTGACTCTCGCCCAAGAGTCCTGTGGCAGACCAGGCAGGCACTGGGCCTGGGGCTGCAGTTGCCCTGGTCCCTGTGCTGGTCCCTGGGACCTCATTGTCCTGAAGCACTCTCCTTACCATCTGATTTTTCAATGTCCACTACAATTTTTGATCTCCTATTTTCATATATGCTGTAGTGCTCTTGGCTCTTTGTTCTGTTCCTCCATAGATTGGCTAGGTTTTTCTCCCATATGTGGGGGGAATTGGAATCTGCTCCCTCCTACCTTGCCTCCATTTTCCTCATTGGAAAGGTATTTCTAAGCATGACATCAAAGGCAAAAAGCATTAAGAAAAAAAACTAAAATACCAATAGAATTTACTCCTGAAAAATTTTAAACTTTATACGGCCAACAATTGCCCCAAATATTCTAGCAAACAAATTAGAAAAAAATACACTCCACAAAGAGCACTTAGCACATGAAGTACTTTTGCAATTGCAAAATGAGCAAGTCATGAAAAGACAATTCACGAGACATAATGTTGTGGAGTATAAGTAACCATATGAAAATGTTTGACCTTGCCAATCAAATAAATAAAAATTATAACAATGAGACATAATTGTTCACCATTAGATTGGCAAAGCCTAAAGTTATGGATAATGCAGTGTTTGAAAGTACGTACCCAAACCAGCACTCTCATACATTCTTCCTGGAAGTTTCATGGGATTAGTTTTCTGGCTATTTTGCAATAGCAAATTCTACTTCTTAACATTATCCTAAGGGAATAATTTGAGAAGTCACAAAGTTATATTGTAGCATTTTAATAAAAAAAACATAGGAAACCCAATATCTATAGAGGGTAGTTAAATTATATTACATCCACACAGTATATTATGCTACAATTAAACATGATAATGATTCCCTCTCCTTTGCGGGCTTTGAAGAAGCTCATGGTGTGTGTGTGAGGGGGGCAGTCTATGGAGAGGACCACATGGCAAGGAACTGAAGGGGCCTCTATGAGCTGAGAGCAGTCTACTGCTGACACCAAGAAAACAGGAACTTCAGTCTACAGCTGCAAGGAGATGAATCCTGAATGAAAGCAGCTCTTTCTTGTCAAGCCTCTGATGAGATTGCAACAAAAACTGTGAAGTAATAAATATGTGTTGTTTTAAGCCACTACATTTGTGGTAATGTATTATGAAAAGGATTGTGATTTGATCTTGTTTAAAATTACACTTATGTTTATTCACAGAAAAATGTCTTGGACAATATAAACCACTATGTGTATTCCTTATATGTGGGGGAACTTTGCACACAGAGCCCCCCGTCCACAACGGATGAGAATAAAACTACCAAGACATGATCTGCTTGGGGAGGATAGGTGGCCGATCTCTCAAAGGAGGAGGACCAAGAGCCCCTTCCTCAATGGCTTTTATTAGGTTCGTAACATATAGGAATACAGGTAAAGCTCATCAGTCAATGTCAGGCGGCAAGGATCAAATAATAAACAACATTTCAAAGAACTCTGAGGGTTTAATTGAGTCTGGGTCTGTCAGCTAAGGGGTTATAAAACTTTGGGAGACAAACTCATTTCATCCTCGGACCCTTATCATTTAAATGAGAGCACTCTTAGCAAAGCAGGTTTCACAGGACTTTATGAATTCTTTCTTATGCCCGATCACACGGGGAGCCAGCTCTAGCCAGCACAGAACTGCACCGCCCTCTGTCAATGTTTCAGGCTTAAGTGTGTTAAGACCAGGAAGCCAGAGATAAGGAAAACTTCTCCCAGAGGGATTGAGGACTCAGGCTATATCAGGATAGCCCGGGAGGAGGGGCGGGGCGAGGGTCCATCACCCCCTCTTTGCTGCAGCCCCCCAAGTCCTTCCTTGAGGGCTTTCCAAGTGGTCGTGCCTGTCTTAGGTGACCCCTCCCTTGAGGGAATCTTACCCGTCATTGGCTAACTGACTAAGCATTGGGGGACAGTTACGGATGAAGCAGAAGCAGCGCTCCTGCCAGGGAGATAAGCTTTGTCTCCTTCGTGGCTTACAGTCTGAAGGTTGCTCACTCAGCCTTAGCCATGGGGTGGGGGGTTACAACTCCTGAAACCAGACAGAATGGTTCCCAACACTTATACTTGTTTGCCTTTCTTAAAATTTAGTTTTTCAATGAACATGTATCATGTAGTTGAGGACAAATATATTCCATTTTTATTTTATTTTTGTATAAATATAGTTAACACACAATATTATATTAGTTTGGGGTGCACAACATTTGTATGCCTAAGGAAAAGATCACCATATTAAGACTAGTAACTATTAGACACCATACAAGGTTATTGTGATATTATTGACTATATTCCCTATGCTGCATATCACATCACCATAATTTATCTATTTGATAACTGGAAACTTGTTCCTCTTACTCCTCTCCATTTTTCTACCCTTTTCTCCATTCTCTTTCCCTCTGGCAACCCTCAGTTTGTTCTATATGTCTATGAGTCTAGTTCTGTTTTGTCCTTGCATATTTGTTTTGTTTTATAGATTCCCCATATAGATGAAATTATCTGGTATTTTTCCATTCCTGTATGACTCATTTTACTTAGCACAATACTCTCCAGGTCCATCCATGTCATCGCAATGGCAAAATTTTACTTCATTCTTTATGGGTAATAGTCCATTGCATATCCATTCATCTATTCATGAACATTTAGGTTGCTTCCACATCTTGGCTATTGCAAATAATTCTGCAATAAATATAGGGACACATATATATGTTTTTAAATCAGCATTTTAGTTTTCTTCAGATAAATACCCAAAAGTGGAATTGTTGGGTCATGTGATAATTCTATTCTTAATTTATTTTAGGGACCTCTATACTGCTTTCCAAGGTGGCTGTGCTAATTTGCAATCCCACCAACAGTGCAAGAGGCTCCCTTTTTTCCACATCTTTCGCACTTTCTTTATTGTCCTTTTGATATTAGCCAAAATGACAAGTGTGAGGTCATATCTTATCATGGTTTTGATTTGCATTTCCCTGATGATTAGTAGTGTTGAACATGTTTTCATGTGTCTGTTGACCATCTGTGTGTCCTCTTTGGAAAATTGTCTACTCAGGTGTTTTACCCACATTTTAATTGGCTTGTTTATTTTTTATGATGTCGAGTTGTGTGAGTTCCTTCTATATTTTGTATATTAACCCCTTATTGCATGTCATTTGCAAATATTTCCTCCCATTCAGTGGGTTGCCTTTTTGTTTTGTTGATGGCTTCTTTCACTGTACTAAAGAGTTTTTAATGTGATGTAATTCTATTTGTTTATTTTTGCTTTTGTTGCCCTTGCCTGGGAACACATATCCCAAAAGGTATTTCTAAGACTGATGTCAAAGAGTTTACTGCCTATGTTTTCTTCTATAAGTTTTATGACTTCTAGCATTAAAGTCTTTAGTCCATGTTGAGTTTATTTTGGTATATGGTGTAAGAAAGTGGCCCAGTTTCTTTTCTTTGACCGTATAATCATGGATTTATTCCTGGGGTCTCTACTGAACTGTGTGTCAGTTTTTGTAGTTTCATACTATTTTGATTACTATAGCTTTGCAGTACAGTTTGAAATCAGGGAGTGTGATAGTCCAATTTTGTTGTTCTTTCTCAAGATTGCTTTGACTATTTAAGGTCTTTTGTTGTTCCATACAAATTTTAAGATTACTTGTTCTAGTTCTGTGAAAAATGCCATCGGTATTTTGATAGAGATTACATTGAATTTATACATTGCTTTGGGTAGTATGGACATTTTAATGACATTGATTCTTCCAACCCACAAGCATGGTATATTCTTTCATTTATTTGATTGTCATCAGTTTATTTCAACAATGTCTTATAATTTTCAGGATACAAGTATGTCATCCCCTTGGATGAATTTATTCCTAGTATTTTATTTTTTGATGCAACCTTAAGTTGGATTGTTTCCTTGATTTCTCTTTCCAATAGTTCATTATTAGTGCATAGAAACGCAAAGATTTCTGTATATTAATTTTTGACTTGGAAATATTTTTATTTATTAGAGTAAAGCATTTTATAGGCTACCATGAAAAATACAAAGAAGAAAACAATACATAGTATTTGCATGTAAAGAAACATCACACATTTTGGATCATAAGTTATTCACTTAAAATCATTGTAGCTATTCTTTCTTTTATGTCCCTTGCTTTAGGGGACATATCAGTAAAAATGTTGCTGCATGCAATATCTGAGATTTTCCTGCCTATGTTCTCCTCTAGGACTTTAATGGTGTCACGGCTTATATTTAAATCTTTTATCCACCTCAAATTTATTTTTGTGTATGGTGTAAGATGGTACTCGAATAAGCAACCTAGGTGCCTATCAGTAAATGAATGGATCAAAAAACTATGGTACATTTACACAATGGAATTCTATGCAGCAGAAAGAAAGAAGGAGCTCCTACCCTTTGCAGCAGCATGGATGGAACTGGAAAGCATTATGCTAAGTGAAATAAGCCAGGCAGTGAAAGACAAATACCATACGATCTCACCTTTAACAGGAACCTAAAAAACAAAACAAACAAGCAAAATATAACCAAAGACACTGAAACTGAGAACAGGCTGAGAACTCCCTGACAGGGAGAGGGGAGGGAATTCTAGGGGAAAAGGGGAAGGGTTTGCAGGAACAAGTATAAAGGATGCATGGACAAAAACTAGGTGGGGTGGAAATGGGAGGGAGGTGGGGAGGACTGGGGCAGTGGGCTGGGATGGGAGTAAAAGACAGAAAACTGTACAAGAACAACAATTAAAATAAAATTTAAAAATTCATTTTAGCTATACAAAAGGGTGGTAGTTATATGAAAAAAAATGTTCAACAGTATTAGTAATTTTCTTCTGATCCTGATATACTTCAGTTGTGAGAGATGAAACACTCTTAGCATAGTCATAAGGGGAGGAAATATCCTTGTGGGAAATAACCCACTTAAAACAGAGAGAAAGAGGGAACTTGTTTATTAAATTATTTTTAATAAAAGTTGACATACAATATTATATTAGTTTCTTGTGTACAACATAGTGATTAGACATTTATCTGCCTTACCCCAGTAACTCTAGTACCCACCTGGCACCATACATAGTTATTACAATATTACTGACTATATTCCCTATGCTGTACTTTACACCCCCATGACTATTTTTATAACTGGCAACTCATACTACTTAATCCCTTTCACCTTTTTCACAAATCTTCCAAACCTTCCTCCCATCTGATCATTATCAATTTGTTCTCTGTTTCTATGAGTTTTTTTCTGTTTTATTTGAAGAAATAGTTGAGCATAGAGTGTAGGTTCTTAATCATGGAATAAGGTTCCATATTTTCTAGTGAAATGAATTTAACAGGGAAAAGTAAGAAAGTAAAAACAGCCTGAAATTAAAGTTCAGGGAATGATCAATTAACCCAACAGTGCCCACATCAGATGTTAACAAGGAAACCAGTAATACAGATTAAGTTCCATTATCACTTGGATAAGGGTATGTAGGCCCTTGAGCATAATAGTTCACAGGGCACAGCTAAATCTTATAAGTCAGTCCCAAAAGTTTTGGTTCAGGTACACTTAATCCAGTACTTTGCATGTATTTGGTGTTAAAAGGTGAACAAGTGCACCTGTAACTTAAATCAGAGCAAACAAGTTGAAGCCATATGACCTCATAGTGAGATGTTTTCAGTCATCTGAGATACTTTTGTGTTGTATTCTGTATTGGAATGATCATTTATTGTGTGATTCCTCCATTGCATGACAGTAGCTATAGGGAGGAGAGGGGAAGGTATTTTCCTTTTACCTCTACCTATTTGCAGTCTAAAGGATTTATGGGAATATTCTATCAAACATTGGTTTATAAATCATGCCCTGTGTTTCTCAAGCAATAACCTTATCAAGAGAATATAAACTGAAATATTCCTCTTAAAGTATTTTTTAATTTTTCAATAAGAATTGGTATTCAATATTATATTACTTTTAAGTGTACAGCATAGTGGTTAGACATTTATATAGCTTATGAAGTCATATGCCCATAAGTTTAGGAAACCCTAACATCATACATAGTGATTACAATATTACTGACCACATTCCCTATGCTGTACTTTACATCCCTGTGACTATTTTGTAACTGCCATTTTGTATTTCTAAATCCTTTCACCTTTCTCATCCAGCTCCCCAACCACACTCCCATCTGGCAAACAACAGTTTGTTCTATCTTTAAGTTTGTTTTTGTTTTGTTTGTTTGCTTATTTTGTTGTTTAGATTCTACATATAAGTGATATTCTATGGTATTTAGCTTCCTCTGTCTAATTTATTTTACTTTGCCTAATACCCTCTAGGTGTGGCAGATCCCTCTGCATGGTGTGGGCCCAGCTCCCACTCAGAGGTGTACAGGACCCACACCCACAGATAGGTTCTCTCATGGGTAATCAGGTTTGCAATATACCTAGGCTTCTTTGAGCCTTGCTTTTACTGTAACTTCCTAAAATCCATGCTAAACCTTGCAGGGGCCAGTGTAACTGGCTCAACCACTTGCCTTTTCATTTGCTAATATCCTTCTTCTGTGGTGTGATTAGAGGCATCGGCTCCTTTTGTTATAACTGGTGGATAGTGAGTGAGGACCATCTTGTAATGTGAGGAGAAATAAAATAAAGGCCTGTCATGGCAGAGGCCACGGCTTTTGCTTGCCTTGAGGGAAAAGCCATGCTGTTGTCCTTTTTCCTCCACTGGACTCAGTAGTCTGTGTGTATGTTTTATTTCATCCATAATGACACGGACACTGCTGGCCAGTGTCCGCATCATCTAGGTCAATCAGTGTTGTCACAAATGATAAGATTTCACTCTTTCTGATGGCTGAGTAATATTCCAAAACATATCTGTGCATCCTTTTCTTTACTCACTTTGCTCCGTGGGACCAGCCCCTGCACAGCAGCTCATCTGCTATATTCACATCCATTTGCAACAGCCAATGAGCCTGAGGGTCAGTCCCTCTCACTGACTTGCCAACAGCAACCCAGGCTCAACTACAACAAGATGGCACAAACAATTTACATGAGGGACACTCTGAGAGCACCTGGCACAGGTAACCTGAAGAGACTGCACCACTGAGCCCCACAGGACAACTATAACATAAGGCTGCTCTATGAATACTGGGAGATGGAACTAATCTACTGAATACACAGAAACACACCCAGAGAGACAGTCAAAATGATGAGACAAAGAAACGTATCCCAGATGAAAAAAAAAACATTTAAAAAATCCAGAGAAAGTATGGGATGCCCCATCCTGCAGAGCTTTCCCAGCCACTGTGGATGAGAAATAAGTCATCCTGGACTTATTTCTGATAACTCACAATCTGTTGTTCTGGTGGAGAAGGGGGTGTCAATTCCCTCTAGTGGAGAATGCCCAGAGCCCTTCTCCAACATGACTTTTATTGGGATCGTTATGTAGGGGAATACAATATGCATGCAAAGCTCATCAAGCAATGTCTAAAGGTCATAGTTACAGAAAACAAATATTACCTATAGATAACAATTGAGGAAACACAGAGATCTGCCTCAAGTCAGGGTCTGTTAGATATACTGATGCCAGGGTGTCATTAGGTCATGGCTCATGAGATTAGGAGTTCACTCCCTGATGCTTTGAAATTAAACATCTGGTTTATATCAACAGGGCTATACAAGGCAAAGCAAGCCTCAAGGGGTATAATGCATTCCTTAGGCCTAATCTCCCATGGGAACCCTGGTGCTAATATCGGGTCATGCCTGCCTCCAGCATTCCTGGAACTCTGGTTGAGACTTACAGGCCTCTTGCAAGGCCTTGCTCACATGGGGCTACAGTCTCTGATACCACACAAAGTGGTCCCCAACAAGAAAAAACTCAACCAAATATAGAGAAGCAATCTGCCAGATGCAGAATTCAAAACACTGTTCATACAGGTGCCCAATTAACTTGGGAGGAGAATAGATGAACTCTGTGAAAACATTAACAAAAAGATAGGAAACAAAAATAAAGATAAAAAGAATCAGAAATGAAGACTACACTAACTGAAATGAAGAATACATTAGAGTGAATCAACTATAGATTAGATGAAGTAGTGGATCAAATCAGTGATTTGGAAGACAAGGTAGCTGGAAACACTCAATTAGAGCAGTAACAGAAATTAAACTTTAAAAAACACAGATAGTTTAAGGAACCTATGGGAAAATATCAAGGATAACAACATCCACATCACAGGGGTACCGGGATGAAAAGAGAAAGCACAAAAGATTAAAAACCTATTTGTAGAAATGTAGAAAACATTCCTAACCTAGTGAAGGAAATAGACATTGCAGATATCCCATGTAGCAATATTTTCACCAACATGTCTCCTAGGGCAAGGGAAATAAAGGAAAGAATAAACAAATGGAACTACATCAAATGAAAAAGCTTCTGCACAGGTAGGGAAAACATCAGCAAAATGAAAAAGGAGTCAACCATATGGGAAAACATATTTGCCAATAATACCTCGGACAAGGGTTTGATCTCCAAAATAAAGAACACATATGCCTCAATGCCAGGAAGACAAACAATCCAGTAAAATGTGGGCAAAGGATCTGAACAGACATTTCTCCAAGGAGTACATAGAGAGGGCCCATGGACATAAGGAAGAATGCTCAGCATCATTAGCCATCACAGATATTCACATTTTTTAATATGGACATCTTTTATTTATTAATATATTTTATTGATTATGTTATTACAGTTGTCCCATTTCCTCCCTTTATTCCCTTCCACCCTGCACACTCCCTCCCACCCACATTCCCCCCCCTTTAGTTCATGTCCATGGGTTGTACATATAAGTTCTTTGGCTTCTCCATTTCCTATACTATTCTTAACCTCCCCCTGTCTATTTTCTACCCACCATTTATGCTACTTGTTCTCTGTACCTTTTCCCCCCATTCTCTCCCTCACCTTCCCCCCACTGATAACCCTCCATGTGATCTCCATTTATGTGGCTCTGTTCCTGTTCTACTTGTTTGCTTTGTCTGTTTTTGTTTTTGTTCTTGTTTTAGGTTCAGTTGATAGTTGTGAGTTTGTTGTCATTTTACTGGTCATAGTTTTGAGCTTCTTTTTCTTAAATGAGCCCCTCCTTTAACATTTCATATAATAAGGGCTTGGTGATGATGAGCTCCTTGAATTTGACCTTATCTGGGAAGCACTTTATCTGCCCTTCCATTCTAAAAGAAAGCTTTGCTGGATAGAGTAATTTTGGATGTAGGTCCTTGCCTTTCATGACTTCAAATACTTCTTTCCAGTGCCTTCTTGCCTGCAAGATTTCCTTTGAGAAATCAGCTGATAGTCTGATGGGAACTCCTTGGTAGCTAACTCTCTCTTTTTCTCTTGCTGCTTTTAGATTCTCTCTTTATCTTTTTTAAATATATTTTATTGATTATGCTATTACAGTTGTCCCATTTCCCCCTTCACTCCCCTCCACCCTGCACACCCCCTCCCACCTACATTCCCCCCTTTAGTTCATGTCCATTTGTCAAACATTTAAGTTCTTTGGCTTCTATATTTCCCATATTATTCTTACCTTCCCCCTGTCTGTTTTCTACCTACCATCTATGCTACTTATTCTCTGTACTTTTTGCCCCTTTCTCCCCCTCCCACACCCCTGTTGATAACCCTCCATGTGATCTCCATTTCTGTGGTTCTGTTCCTGTTCTACTTGTTTGCTTAGTATTTTTTTAGGTGTGGTTGTTAATAATTGTAAGCTTGCTGTCATTTTCCTGTACATATTTTTTATCTTCTTTTTCTTAGATAATTCCATTTAACATTTCTTATAATAAGGGCTTGGTGACAATTAGCTCCTTGAACTTGACCTTATCTGAGAAGCACTTTATCTGCCCTTCCATTCTAAATGACAGCTTTGCTGGATAGAGCAATCTTGGATGTAGGTCCTTGCCTTTCATGACTTGGAATAGTTCTTTCCAGCCCCTTCTTGCCTGGAAGGTCTCTTTTGAGAAATCAGCTGACAGTCTGATGGGAACTCCTTTGTAGGTAACTGCCTCCTTTTCTCTTGCTAATTCTAGGATTCTCTGCTTGATTTTTATCTTGGGTAATGTAATTATGATGTGCCTTGGTGTGTTCTTCCTTGGGTCCAACTTCTTTGGGACTCTCAGAGCTTCCTGGACTTCCTGGAAGTCTATTTTCTTTGCCAGATTGGGGAAGTTCTCCTTTATTATTTGTTCAGATAACTTTTCCACTTGTTGCTCTTCCTTTTCTCCATCTGGTACCCCTATAATCCAGATGTTGGAACATTTGAAGATGTCCTGGAGGTTCCTCAGCCTCTCCTCATTTTTTAAAATTCTTCTTTCTTCATTTTTTTCTGGTTGGGTCTTTCTTTTTTCCTTCTGGTCCACACCATTGATTTGAGTTCCAGTTTCCTTTCCATCATTATTGGTTCTCTGTACATTTTCCTTTATTTCACTTAGCATAGCCCTCATGTTTTCATCAAATTTGTGACCAAATTCAAACAATCCTTTGAGCATCCTAGTTACCAGTGTTTCAAACTGCTCATCTGATAAGTTGGCTACCTCTTTGTCACTTAGTTGTGTTTTTTTTTCTGGAGCTTTCATCTGTTCTTTCATCTGGGCCATTTTTTTTTGTCTTGACACACCTGTTATGTAGTGAGGGGTGGAGCCTTAGGTATTCACAGGAGTGGGGTAGCCCACATCAATTTGTTGTGATGCTGTATGTGGGGCAGGGGTCTGAGAGGAAACAATGGTGCTTGCTCTGCTCTCTGCAGGCTTTCTGTTACTTCCTCCACTTTGCACATGCAAATTGGGCCCTTCTGGTGCTGATTCCTATGTGGGTTGGCTTATATACATTCTAGGACCCTGTGGGTCTGTCCAGCGGACTCTCCTGTGAGGCTAGGAGTTTCTCTCAGCACTGAACCCCCACAGGTGTTTTCAATCAGTGGTTTGAGGCTTTATTTCCCCACTCTGGGACCCTGGGTTGTGTGGTCTATCCCACTACCCAGTTTCACCTGGTTTAGCTGCATGGGAATATGGGACTGCCTGGTCCGCCAGCCGCCACTTTGCTGTGAGTCCTCTCCACCCTGGCTGCATGACTCTGCCCCTCCTACCCCTCTGGATGAATGTGTCTTCTTTAACTCCTTGGTTGTTGGACTTCCATACAGTTCAAGTTTCTGGGAGCTCTGGTTGTTTTTTGCTTTTAAACTGTTGGTTGTTCTTCTTTTGGTTGTGGGAGGAGGCACAGTATGTCTACCTACATCACCACCTTGGCCGGAAGTCCTCTCTCCTTATCTTTAATCTTGGCTAACTTAATGATGATGTACCTGGTATGTTCCTCTTTGGATCCATCTTCTTTGGGACTCTCTGGGTTTCCTGGACTTCCTGGAAGTCTATGTCCTTCACCAGTTTTCCTTCATTAATATGTTCAAATAAGTTTCCAATTTATTGCTGTTGTTCTTCTCCTTCTGGCACCCCTGTGTTTAGGATATTGGAGCATTTCAGGTTGTCACAGAGGTTTGCAAGTCTCTTTCCACTCTTTTGAATTCTTATTTCTTCATTTTGTTTCAGTTGGATGATTATTTTTCCCTTTTGTTCCAAATCGTTGCTTTGAGTCCTGGTATCCTTCTTATCACTGTTGGTTCCCTCAATATTTTGATTTATTTCATTTTAGGTATCTTTCATTTGTTTTCTCTTTTTTCAACCAAGCTCAATCAGTTCTGTGAGCATTTTGATTACCAGAGCTTTAAATTCTCCATCAGATAAGTTGGCTATCTCCTCATCGCCTAGCTCTCCTTCTGAAGTTTTGATTTGTTCTTTTATTTGGGCCATATTTCTTTGTCTTGGCCCACCTGTTAAGTTGTAATGAGGTGGAGCCTTAGGTATTCACTAGGGCAGGGCAACCTTCTTTGCTTCACTGTGGCGCTGCCTGTGGTAGAGGGGCCAGAGAGGGAACAATGCAGCTTACCTGCTCATCTCTAGCCTGCTTTCTGACAAACTCTCAAACTCTCATGTGAGACTGGGAGTTTCTCCCACTGTGGCAACTACTGTAGTCCACAGTCAACTCTGAGTCTCAGTTTTGCATTCAACCAGTCACACCCATGTGGCCTACTGCCTCGCTGAGGTTTTTCTCAGCAGGCTCCATCCACACAGACTCACTATGGGTTCTTACCAGTCTAGTCATTCTGGTTGATTTTTTCTTTAATTTCTTAGTTGTCAGAGTTCCATGCAGTTTGATTTTTCTGGTGCTTCTGGTTGTTTATTGATTTTAGATTAGTTGTCATTCTCCTTTTAGTTGTGTGAGGATGTGAAGGGTTTCTACCTATGACCCCATCTTGGCCGGAATTCCCTATGATCTTTTTAATGTATTGCTGGATCCAGATTGCCAATATTCTGTTGAGGATTTTAGCATCTATGTTCATCAGCAATATTGGCCTGTAGTTTTCTTTATTTGTTGTGTCTTTACCTGATTTTGGCAAAATAGCAAGATACAAAGTCAGTACTCGGAAATCAAAGGCATTTTTGTTCACCAGCTATGGCATATCAGAAACAGAAACTAGGAAAAAATCTCATTTACTACAGTAACAAGAAAAATAAAATACCTAGGTAAAAACTTAACCAAGGAGTTAAACGACCTATATTTGGAAAACTATAGAACACTGAAAAAAGAAATTAAGGAAGATTCAAATAAATGAAGTGTATACCATGTTCATGGATTAGAAGAATTAACATTGTTAAAATGTACACACTACCCAAAGTAATCTATAAATTCAACATGATCCCTATTAAAGTACCAATAGCATATTTCACAGGTATAGAACAAACATTTCAAAAATTTATATAGAACCAATAATGATCCCAAATAGCCTCAGCCATCTTGAGAAAGAAGAACAAAGTTAGGAGGGACCAGCATATCTGATATCAAACTATATACAAGGCCTCTGTAATCAAAACAGTATGGTATTGGCATAAGAACAGATACATAGAACAATGGAACAGAATAGAGAGCCTAGAAATAAATCCATGTCTCTACGGTGAATTAATATTTGACAAATGGGGCAGGAGCATAAAATGGAGTAAAAATAGCCTCTTAAAAAAGTGGTATTTGGAGATCTGGACAGGTACATGCAAAAAAATGAAACTAGACCATCAACTTACACCATACACCAGAATAAACTCAAGATAGATAAAAGTTAAATGTAAGCTGGGATACTATAAAAGTCATAGAGGAAAAACATAGGCAATAAAATTTCAGATATATCACAGAGCAATATTTTTGCTGATCTCCTAGAGCAAGGGAAATAAACAAATGGGACTACATCAAACTAAAAAGCTTCTGTTTGGCCAAAGAAAACATCATCAAAATGAAAAAAGGAACCAACCATATGGGAAAACATATTTGTCAATGATACATTGAGCAAGGGTTTAATGCCCCAAATATATAAAAAACTCATTTGGCTCAACACTAGGGAGACAAACAATTCAATTATAAAATGGGCAAAGGACCTGAACAGATAGCTCTCCAAGGAGGACATACAGAGGGCCCATAGACATATGAAGCAATGCTTAACATCTCTAACCCTCAGAGAGATGCAAATTAAAACCACAATGAGATACCACTTCACACTGGTCAGAATGGCTATCAAAAACAAATCAACAAACAACAAGTGCTGGTGAGGTCGTGGAGAAAAGAGAACCCTAGTACACTGTTGGTAGGAATGCAGACTGGTGCAGCCACTGTGGAAAACAGTATGGAATTTCCTCAAGAAACTAAAAATGGAACTGCCTTTTGACCCAGCAATTCCACTGCTGGGATTATACCCCAAGAATCCTGAAACACCAATTCAAAAGAACCTGTGTACCCCTATGTTCATAGCAGCACAATTTACAATAGCCAAGTGCTGGAAACAGCCTAAGTGCCCATCAGTAGATGAGTGGATAAAAAACTGGTGCATTTTCACAGTGGAATACTATGCAGCAGAAAGAAAGAAGGAACTCCTATATCTCATGACAGCATGGATGGAAATGGAGAGTATTATTCTAAGTGAAATAAGCCATGTGGCAAAAGACAAATACCATATAATCTCACCTATAACAGGAATATAATAAAGAAACAAATAAATGAGCTAAATAGAACCAGAGGCATAGAAACAAGTAACAGACTGACAATGACCAGAGGGGAGAGGGGAGGAGGAGAAGGTGGGAAAGAAGGGGAAGGGTCTAATGTAGGAGAATGTGTAAATGACCCATGGACATGGACAACAGGGTAGGTATTGTCTGTGGGAGTTAGGAGTAAGTGGGGCAGTGAAGAGTAATGGGGAAAAATTTGGGACAACTGTTACAGAATAACAGTAAAATTTAAAAAATGACAGCAAAAAAAGTATGTTGTTTCATTTCCACACATTTGTGAAATTTCCAGTTTTGCTTTTGTTAATGATTTCAAGTTTTATTCTATTATGGTAGAAAAGTGATTTGTTGTGTGGTTTCAATGAATTTCATTTTAAGAATAGTTTTGTGGCCTAACATATGGTCTATCCTGGAAATGTTCCATGTACAGTTGAGAAAAATGTTCAATTTGCTACTGTTGGGTGGAAAGCAGTGTATATATCTGCTAGGTCCATTTTATTTATACTGTTACTTAAGCCTTCTCTTTCCTTACTGATCTTCTGCTTGGTTGTTCTTTTTATTACTGGATGGCGAATATCAAAGTCTCCAACAATTATTTCTTGTTTATTCTGTCAATGTCTGCTTCATCCATGTGAAATCTCTCATATTTAGTGAGAGTGTTTATATATTTTTTTCTTGGAGAATTGACCCTTTTCTCATAATGTAAATTTTTGCTTTGTCTCCTGTAGGAGGTTTAACTTTACTTTGTCTGATATTAGTTAGGGACCCCTGCTTCCTTTTGGTTATTATCTGTATGATGTACTTTTTCATTCTGCACTTTTAATCAGTGTGTGTCTGTAAATCTAAACTGAGTCCCTTGCACACAGCTTGTAGTTGGATTCTGTTTTTTTTTCCCCATTCTGTCAGACTTTTGATTGTTGAATTTAATCTATTATATTTAAAGTAATTTTGTCATTTGATATTTAGTTTCTGTATGCTTCATAAAAATTGTCTCTTATTTTTTATTACCTTCTTTTCTGTTTAAGTTTTCTGTAGTGACACATTTTGATTCCCTTCTCACTTCCTTTTCTGTATATTTTTAAATGTTTTTGTTATCATGTGGATTATATCATGGGGATATAATACCTCAAGTTATGACAATAATTTAAAATAATAAAGTCAGGGACTTCTGGCCAAGTTGGAGTCATTGGTAGACACACTATGCCTCCTTGCACAACCAAAAGTAGGACAACAACAAATTTAAAAACACAAAACAACCTGAACTGACAGAAAATCGAACTGTATAGAAGTTGGACAACCAAGAAGTTAAAGAAGAAACATTCATCCAGACTGGTAGGAGGGGTGGAGACAGGCATCCAGGTGGAGAGGACACTCGGCAAGGCAGTGGCTGGGGGACTGGGGCAGAAAAGGCGGTGGCTGGCAGACCAGGCAAGGGGGCAGGTGGCAGTTAGGGCAGTTCCATGCTCATGTGGAGCTAAACTGGGAGGAACAACTGGGGAGCAAGATAGACCACAGAACCCAGGGTTCCAGTGAGGGGAAATAAAGCCTCAAAGTCTCTGACTGAAAACACCTGTGGGGTTGAGGATGCAGCGGGAGAAATTCCAGCCTCACAGGAGAGTTCGTTGGAGAGACCAACAAGGTCTTGGAACATATACAAACCCACCCACCTGGTGAAGTAGCACCAGAAGGGCCCAATTTGATTATGGGTAGAGGGGGAAGTGCCTGAAAATTGGCAGATAGTGGAGCAAGCAGCACTGTTCCCTCTCAGACCCCTCCCCCACACATAGTGTCACAACAAAGTGACACTGTATGTCACTTATGGGTTACCCTGCCCTGGTGAACACCTAAGGCTCCACCCCTTACTATGTAACAGACATGCCAAGACAAAAAAGAAATGGCCCAAATGAAGAACAGATCAGAACTCCAGAAAAAATACAACTGAGCAATGAAGAGATAGCCAACCTATCAGATGGAAAGTTCAAAACACTGGTAATCAGGATGCTCACAGGATTGGTTTCATATGGTTGCAAA
Organism: Anoura caudifer; assembly: GCA_004027475.1. Classification (NCBI taxonomy): domain Eukaryota; kingdom Metazoa; phylum Chordata; class Mammalia; order Chiroptera; family Phyllostomidae; genus Anoura; species Anoura caudifer. The sequence goes on along the minus strand of PVKU01005507.1, from coordinate 70,576 downwards.
TTAGAGAAAAAAATGAAGACTATGAATAGTGGAATAAAGAAAAAATGTACAGGGAACCAACAGTAATGGGAAGGAAACTGGGACTCAAATCAATGATTTGGAGCAGAAAGAAGAAAGAAATATTCAACCAGAACAGAAATGAAGAAACAAGAGTTCAAAAAAATGAGAGAGGCTTAGGAACCTCCAGGTCAACTTTAAACATTCCAACATCCAAATCATAGAGGTACCAGAAGGAGAAGAGGGAGGACAAGAAACTGCAATGTATTTGAAAAAATAATGAAGGAAAACCTCCCCAATCTGGCAAAGGAAATAGACTTCCAGGAAGTCCAGGAAGCTCTGAGAGTCCCAAAGAAGTTGGACCCAAGGAAGGACACACCAAAGCACATCATGATTAAATTATCCAAGATTAAAGACAAGGAGAGAATCTTAAAAGCAGCAAGAGAAAATGAGGCAGTTATCTACAAAGGAGTTCCCATCAGACTATCGGCTGATTTCTCAAAAGAAACTTTTCAGGCAAGAAGGGGCTGAAAGGGGCTGAAAGAAGTATTCTAAGTTATGAAAGGCAAGGACCTACATCCAAGATTACTCTATCCAGCAAAGCTATCTATCATTTAGAATTGGAAGGTAGACAAAGTGCTTCCCAGAGAAGGTAAGTTCAAGGAGTTCATCATTACCAAACCCTTACTGTATGGAATGTTAAAGGGGCTTATCTAAGAAAAAGAAGATAAAAAATATGAACAGTAAAATGACAACCAACTCACAGCTAGTAACAACTGAACCTAAAAAACAAAAAACAAAAACAACTAGAACAGGAACAGAATCACAGAAATGGAGACTACATGGAGGGTTATCAACAGGGCCGTGGGAAGAGGAGAGAGGGGGAAGATACAGAGAATAAGTAGCATAAATGATAGGTAGAAAATAGTCATGGGGAGGTTAAGAATAGTATAGAAAATGTGGAAGCCAAAGAACTTATATGTATGACTCATGGATGTGAACTAAAGTGGGGGAATGTGGGTGGGAGAGGATGTGCAGGGAGAAGGGGAATATAGGGAGGAAAATGGGGCAATTGTAATAGCATAATCAATAAAATATATTTAAAAATAATAAATCAGTAATATACAAAATTTCTACTCCACCACTGTACCCCTATTATTTGTAAGATTGATGTTAAAAAGTACATCTTTATATATCATGTACTCATTAATATAGATTTATAATTTTTCCTTATTTTTCTTTTAAATTGTCTTAAATATAAAATATGGAGTTATAAACCCAAGCGTCAATACTGCTGTTCTCCATATATGTACCTTAAACATAGAACTTTTTATTTTCTTCTGGGTTTGAGTTACTGTTTTGTCCTTTTTTTTAAATTCCTACTCAAGGGCATTTTTAAAAAATATTTCATTCATTTATGTTGAGAGAGAGGGGAAGTGAGGGAGAAAGGGAGAGAAACATTAATGTGTGGTTGTCTCTCACACCCCTCTTACTGGGGACCTGGCCTGCAACCCAGGCATGTGCTCTGACTGGAAATTGAACCTGTGACCCTTTGGCTTGCAGGACAGCGCTCAATCCACTGAGCCACACTGCCCAGGGCTGAAGGCCATTTTTTCACTTTTTTTTTTTTAGAGAGAGAGGAAGGGAGAGAGAGAAACATGGATATGAAAGAGAAGCAGAGATGGACTGCCTCCCGTACACACCTAGACCAGGGATTGTACACACCCAGACTGGTGATCGAACTCACAACCTTTTGGCTCTGGTATGATGCTCCAACTAACTGAGCCACACTGGCTAGGGCTGTTTAACATTCTTTCACTTAACTTGAAGGACTCCCTTTATGCTTTTTGCAAGAAAGGTCTAGTGATAATGAAGTCCCTAAGTTTTAAATATTTTAGAATGACTTAATTTCTCCCTTATTTTGAAGTGTAATTTTCCCAGATATAGAATTCTCAGTTTATGAGGTTTTTCTTGCAGCACTTTAAACATATCCTCCTAGTACCTTCTAGTCTGAAAGATTTCTGCTGAGAAATCCACTAATAATTTTATTTGGGATCACTCACACATGAAGAATAACATCTGTTGCGGCTTTCAATATTTTTTGTTTTTGACTTTTATCAGTTTGATTGTAATGTGTCTCAGTGCAGGTATCTTTGATTTTGTCCTACTTATAGCTTGCTTAGCTTGCATTTTTTTATATACATGTCTTTCACAAAGTTTGGGAAGTTTTTGTCCATTATTTCTTAAAATAGCCTCTCTGACCCTCTTTCTTGCTCTCTTTTCCCTTGCTGGACTCCCATAATGCATACAGGATGGGGCAAAAATAGGTTTACAGTTGTTTGTATAGAGAATAATAATCAATAAATAATAAAACAACTCTGTTCATGTACTCACAACTGTAAATGTATTTTGCTCCACCCTGTATATTGGTTTTGTTGGTGGATTCCCATAATTCCCTTAGGCTCTGTTCACATTTCTTGATTCTTTTTCTTTTTGCTTTGAGGACTGATTAATTTTAAATGACTTGTCTTTTTCTGCCTGCTTGATTCTGGTTTTGGACCCCACTTGTGAATTTTTCAGTGTAGTTATATTGTTTAGCTCCAGATTTCTGGTAGTTTTTATTTTAATAAATTCTCTTTGTGATATTCTCATCTCATTCATAGTGTTGTCATCATTCTGATTTCCTTTAAATCATTATTTGTGTTCCTCTATTGCTCTATGAGCATATTTAAGACAGTTCTTATAAAGTATTCATCTAGGAATTCTGAAGCCTGTGTTTCTTTAGGGCCAATTTGGGAGATTTATGATGTTTTCTTGAATGGACCATGTTAACTTGTTTTTTTCTATGTTTTCTAAACTTTTGTCAAAAATTTCATATTTGGAAAAAAGGGTACCTGACCCAGTCTTGCAGACTGGGTATGTATAATAGAAGACCTTCACTAATCAGCCCAGAGTAAAGGTTAAACCCTGCAGAGGTTTCAGTAAAAAAAAAAAAAAACAAGCATATGTTGTGTGTATCTGAGAGAGACAATTTATTACTAGTACATGCTAAAATGCAAAAATAAATAAAAAACACTGTGAATTTGCATTTATTATATTTATATAATAAAATACATGATTTTTAATTTTTTTCAGTTACAATCTGTAAATTTTTAAATGAAGAAATATAAAAACATAATACAAATTTTTATTTTCAAATAATGGAAACATGGATATTGCTAAAAATACAACCCAAAAAATGTCTTTCTCCTTAATTAGGATCTTCAATAGTTGGCTTTACAAAACTTTCATAACAGCCATCACAAACATAGCAATACTTGCAAAACAACACTTGCAAAAATATTTTTGATAAATGATATCTCATACAATTTACTATTGAATATCACACACTCTTATGAAACATGTGTTATAACTGAACTGATGGCTTAAACATTATGGCTTAACATTAGTCATGTACAAATGTGTACCTAGTCATGACCTTGAACCTACCCACCCAATATATGTTACAATATTTCAGAAAAGAGTTTGGTTGCACTTTTATATGCCAGTAACAAACTAACAGAAAAAGAAACTAGCAATTCCATTCACAATTGCTTCAAAAATAATAAAATACCCAGGAATAAACTTAACCAAGGATGTAAAAGACCTGCTCTCAGAAAATTATAAGACACTGAAGAAAGAAATTAAAGAAGATACAAGTGGAAGCACATACTATGTTCATGGATAGAAAGAATTAACATCAAAATGTCCATGCTACCCAAAGGAATCTATAGATTCAATGCAATTCCTATCAGGATTTCAATGACGTATTTCACAGAACTGGAACAAATATTTCAAAAATTTAAATGGAACCGCAAAAGGCCCTGCATAGCAACAGCAATCCTGAGAAAGAAGGATAAAGTTGGAGGAATCATGTTACCTAATATCAAACTATACTATAAGGCCATAGTAATCAAAACAACATAAAAGCATGGTACTGGCATAAAAACAGACAATGAAACAGAATAGAGAGCCCAGAAATAAACCCACACCTTTATGGTCTTTTAATATTTGACAAAAGTGGAAAGAACATACAATAGGGTAAAGAAAGTCTATTAAACAAATGGTGCTGGGAAAATTGACCAGTTATGTGTAGAAAAATGAAACTAGACAACCTTCTTACACTACACACAAGAGTAAATTCAAAATGGATTAAAGACTTAAATTTTAGACTTGAAACCATAAAAATCATAGAAGAAAACATAGGCAACAAAGTCTCAGACATTGCTCATAGCAATATTTTATCAGATATATCTCCTCAGACAAGGAAAACAAAATAAAAAAAATAAACAAATAGGACTACATCAAATTAAAAAGTTTTGCACAACAAAGAAACATCAACAAAATAAAAAGACAACCCACAGGATAGGAGAACATGTTTGCTGATATATCTGATAAGGGTTAATATCCAAAATTTATAAAGAACTTACAAAACTTAACACCAAAACCAAACAACCCAATTAAAAAATGGGCAAAGGACCTGAATAGACACCTCTCCAAAGAGTCCAATAGACACATGAAAACCTTCTCAATGTCACTAATCATAAGAGAAATAAAAATTAAAACACAATGAGATATTATCTCACACCAGTCAGAATGGCTATGATGAATAAATAAATCAACAAACAAGTTCTGGAGAGGATGTGGAGAAAGGGAAACACTTTTGCACTGTTGGTGGGAATGCAGATTGGTGCAGCCACTGTGGAAAGCAGTATGGAGATACCTCAAAAAATTAAAAATTGGTCTGCCTTTTGACCCAGTGATCTCATTTCTAGGAATATATACAAAGGAACCCAAAACACAAATTTGAAAGAATATAAGTACCCCTATGTTCATTGTAGCATTATTTACAATCACCAAGATATGGAAGCAGCCCAAGTATCCATCAGCAGATGAGTGGATGAAACAACTATTGGGACATATACACAATGGAATACTACTTGGCTGTAATAAAGCAGAAAAATTTACTTTTTGTGATAGTATGGATAGACCTGGAGAAAATAATGCTAAATGAAATAAGCCAAAGACAAATACCATATAATTTCACTCATATGTGGAATTTAATGAACAAACTGAACTAACAAGAAAATTTGAGACAGACTCATAGAGCAAGATGACAGGTAAGGAGGGAAAGGTAGGGGGTGGAGCGTTTGAGCAAAAAGGTAAAAGGACTCATGGATGTGGACAACAGTGTGGTGATTGCAGGGGAGGAAGGGGCATATAAGGGGACTAAATGGTAATGGAAAAACAACAACAAAAAAAAGAGTTGTTTGTATCACTAGGATTAGCCATGACCTCCATAGGGTTAAGATCTTTTGAGATCTTTTCTGAGGATGCATCTTGCCTGGGCCTTTGCATGGGCTCCCACATACATAGCTACTTTTAAATGTCTTAATTTTCCTAAGATTCTTGCCCCTGGCTTCTTGAGCCTTAAATGTTCTGTTTTATTTCTCTGCCTGTAATCTCTGACCTACAGGTGCATGCAAGTCTGCAGTTGCCATAAAGTTTTCACATGCCATAGCATCCATTATTACTTTCACAGTCACCAATCTGATATACAAAATATCCCACTATTCCAATCTCAGCTCTGAATCATGTGAGACAGAAATCAGTCTCTCAGCCCCTGGCAAGCCAAATACTGCAATTCTGTTGCTCCCTTTTTTTACTTTTCTCTCAGTGGAGAACCAGTAATTGGATGGCTTTCACCCTGCTACATGATAGGGAGCCAAGAATGAATTAGGACAAGAGTGAGCAAAAATGCCATGAAAGATCTTACAGTTTTGAATGTGGCTCTTCTTTTATTGGGTATTCACTTGATTGCTTCAGATCACTGACTGGTTTCTAGAGCTCCCACAAAGCAAAGGTATTTTTACTCTGTCTGTTATTTCTTGATATTTTCAAGACCTGAAACTTCCTACTCTAACATCTCACATCATTCCTCTCTTCCATTTTTGAAAGATGGTTTTGCTGGATATAGAATTCTTGGTTAACAGTTTTTTTTTTTATCACTTAAATGTATAATTCACCTGTCTTCTCTCTTGGTGCCTTCAAAATTCTCTATTTGTTTTTAGCTTTGATAACTTTTAGTGTCTTTACATAGCTCTCATAAAATTTATCTTGTTAGAGTTCACTGAATTGCTTGGATATATAGATTCATATATTTCATAATATTTGAGGAGTTTTGAGCAAATATTTCTTTAAATCTTTCCACCAACTTTCTGTCTACCCTTTCCCTCTGGAATCCCTATTATGTGTATATGCCACATAATGATGTTTTTGTCAGCAACAGACCACATAAATGATACAGTTGAGCTGAAAAATTAGAATCATGCAATGATGTCTTACCTGTCATAACATCATAGCTGTCATGACATCTTAGCCATCATAATGTCCTAGCACAACATATTAGTCACAAGTTTGTGGTGATGTTGGTGTAAAACCTGTGCTACCAGTTGTATAGAAATATGGCACATGCAATTACAGCACTAGGTTTTATCATTTAGGTTTGTATAAGTGCGTTCTGTTATGTTAACCCAATAACAAAGTCACTTGTTTATGCATTTTTTGAAAACATATCCCCGTCATCAAGTGACATATGACTATATTGGTATACTTGGTGGTGTCCTTTAGGTCTCTTAGATTCTACTCATTACTCTTCACTCTTTTCTCTTTCTGTCCCTCAGAGTGGATACTCTCAATCAGTTCTTCATGTTTGCCAGTTTTTTACTCTGCATGCTCAAGTCTGCTTTTGAACCCATCTAGTGACTTTTCCATTTCAGTTAGTGTACTTTCCAGTGCTAGAATACATATTTGGTTTCATTTTGTAATTTGTCTCTATTAATATTCTTCATTTTTAGAGAAACCATTCTTCTGATTTCATTTAGGTTTTTTTCCCCTTTAGTTCATTTAGCTCTATATGAATATTTAAGAGAGTGATTTGAAGTCTTTGTAATGCCTGGGTTATCTCACAGATGCTCTCTATTAATTTTTTCCCTGGTTTATTTCCATGCCTCTTAACTTTTTGCTGAAACTTGCATGTTAAATAATATAAAGTAGAAATTCTGGATATCAGATTTTCTCCTTTCACCAGGGTTTGCTGTTGTAGCTGTTTGGTGTTGGTGTTGGTGTTGGTCCTGTTTGTTTGACTCCAGATTGCATTTGGGAAGATGTAATGGTTGTCACAGGTAGACAGGAAGTTTTCTGATAAGAACTCTATACTGCTTTTGTAATTTTTATTTTAAATTTAAATTTAAAAAGCCAAATAGTATGGCTTTTCTGGATGTATTCTTCTGTTCTAGGTTACTAACATTTAACATTCAAACCTTTGATAAAGTATATTAAATATGATCACCTTTTTTATGTATTTGACCGAGAGCATTCAGTGGAGATATGACACTGTGGACTGTTAGTATCTTTTTAAACCACTAAAAATAGATTCTTTACTGCCCTTAATGCAATCAGATTAGTGAACTAATTACAGAAACCCCAGAATCAATTCAGATTGACTTTTTGTTAAACTAAGGTACAAAAACAAGTTTAAGTGATTTGCTCCTAACTATACTGGATAAAGTAAAGGAAATAGAATCATGACCTCAAGGCTTCAAATTCCCAGCTGGAATTAAACATAAACAACCTAAAGGAATCTATGAAAGAAACCTTTATCTCCTGTTGTCACAGAGCTGGATATTTGGAAAACAAAAGCCAGAGACTCATTTATTAATTACAATGCAAGGTGAATTTTCTTTTAAAAAATTATTTAGATAAGAAACCTGAGAATGGAGAGGAAGGAAAATGGGAGAGGAGTGAATAGAAGTCACACTGGAATTACAACTCAGTTATGGAGAAACCACCAGGCTTCTCCTTATCAGTTAATGAGTGGATCAATAAACTATGATACATTTACACAATGGAATACTATGTAGCAGAGAGAAAAAAAATGAGCTCCTACCCTTCATGATAACATGGATGGAACTGGAAAGTATTATGCTAAGAGATGTAAACAAGGTGGCGAAAGACAAATACCATATGGTCTCACCTATAAGTGGAACCTAATTAACAAAACAAACTGGCAAGCAAAATATAGCCAGAGACATTGAAATTCACAACAAACTGACAGTAACTGAGGGGAGGGGAGAAGGAAATAATGTGGGAAAGAAGGAAAAGAGATGTAAGAACCCGTATGAGGGACCCATGGATGGAACCAGGGTGGAGGAAATCGAGGGTGGGAGGTGTGTGTGGGTAGGGCATGGGAAAGCAGTGGTAGGAAAGTGAAGACAACAATATTTGAACATCAATAAAAAAGTAAAAAAAATTATTTTTGCTGTATTTTTTCCCATTACCATTTAGTCCCCTTATGCCCCTCTCCTCCACAATCAGCACACTGATGTCCATGTCCGTGAGGTCTTTTTTTTTCTCAATTCTTCAACCCCTCCCCCCAAGCTGTAATCTTGTTTTCATGGGAGCTTTGTTAAAAGTGAGTTAATTTATTGGGAAGAATGGATTCTAGAACAGTGAAATAAAAACATATTTACAGGTTCTAATGAAGCTGGGGGCAATCAACCTTTAAATTTCACTAAAACTTTTTTGTATGTCCCTACCATCTGAGTTTAATCCTGCTTTGCTTGAATGGACTATAATGGCTTCCTCTAAGGAAGTTGCCTTGCGCATCACTGCTCAATACTTACCCTACTACTCTTGCTCATTTCTAGACTTATAGCTAGACTTGAGTCTCAGCAGACCACAAAAAGTGTGGTCAAAAAAAAGTGTGTCCCAGGAAGGGGTGTACTACAAAAGAACAGCAACATTATTCTAATTTAGATAAACATAAATCCAGGTAATATGTTTGGAAATTGATAGTAAGAGTACAAGATATGGTAGAAGGAACATAAAGTTGCATCAGGCTTTCTTTATTGAAATGGCCAACCAAGTACAAGTTCCAGATTCAGTTTCATAGCTCGATTCGGCAGACAGCTCTAACAATTTGGTTTGTTAGCCATAACATGAAACAAAGTGGTGGTCCATACTAAATACAGTTGAAATGCCAGAACTTCCTTGCTATAGTGTGAAGGAAAGTATCCAAAGACTTAGGGTGATTGGAATGTTAGCAAGGGTTTACTATAGTCTCACCCCAGGAAGGACTAAAGGGCACAACTTTCCCCAGGAGTATAAGAAATTTTGAGCACAGTCATAGAATCCTTAGAGAGTGCTATGGTCACTTTTTGGTGTTGGTCAGTAATTATAGTGGGAACTGCTGCCACTGAATTGGGATCCTTCCATTTGGTTTTAATTGTGGTAAGAATGAATAAGATTACCCTCTTAATATATTTTTAAGTGTAGAATACAATATTAACTAAAAGCATAATGAGGCAAAGCACATCTCTGGAACCTTCTTGTATAAGTGAAATGTCATACCTCTGAACAGCAGCTCCCAATGTACCCCTTTCTCAACCCTGGAAAAGAACTCTCTACTTTCTGCTTCTAGAAGTTTCACTATTTTATATACCTTGTACAAGAGGAATCATGAAGTATTTGTCCTGTGATCAGCTTATTTTATATAGCATAAGGTCCTCAAAATTCATTTGTTTGTGCATATGGCAGAATTTACTTCTTTCAAGACTGAACCATATTCCATTACGTACTTTTTCTTTATTTATTTGTTCATCTGTCAATAACTATTTAGATTGTTTCCACATGAAAGTGAAAATATTTCTTTATAATCCTGATTTAATGCTTTTGGAAAAATATTCTCAAGTAAGGTTGCTGAATCACATGGTAATTCTAGTGTAATTATTTGAGGTGCCTCCATGCTGTTTGTAGTGATAAAATCACTTTACATTCTTACCAACAGGGCACAGGGGTCCCAGTTTCTTTACATTATAGCCAAGACTTGTTATCTTTTGACTTTTTAATATTTTTATTGATTATGCTATTACAGTTGTCCCCTTCCCCCCTTCATTCCCCTCCACCCTGCACACCCTCTCCCACCCACATTCCCCTCTTTAGTTCATGTCCATGTGTCATAAGTTCTTTAGCTTCTACATTTCCCACACTATTCTCACCTTCCCCCTATTTTCTACCCACCATCTATGCTACTTATTCTCTGTACCTTTTCCCCCTCTCTGCTCCTCCCACTCCCCTGTTGCTTACCCTCTATGTGATCTCCATTTCTATGGTTCTGTTCCTGTTCTACTTGTTTCCTTAGTTTTTTTTTTTAGGTGTGGTTGTTAATAATTGTGAGTTTGCTGTCATTTTACTGTACATGTTTTTTATCTTCTTTTTCTTAGATAAGTCCCTTTAACATTTCATATAATAAGGGCTTGGTGATGATGAACTCCTTTAACTTGACCTTATCTGAGAAGCACTTTATCTACCCTTCTATTCTAAATGAGAGCTTTGCTGGATAGAGCAATCTTAGATGCAGGTCCTTGCCTTTCATGACTTGGAATAGTTCTTTCCAGCCCCTTCTTGCCTGGAAAGTCTCTTTTGAGAAATCATCTGACAGTCTGATGGGAACTCCTTTGTAGGTGACTGTCTCCTTATTCGTTGCTGCTTCTAGAATTCTCTCCTTCATTTTAATCTTGGCTAATGTAATTCTGATGTGCCTTGGTGTGTTCCTCCTTTGGTCCAACTTCTTGGGACTCTCTGAGCTTCCTGGACTTCTTGGAAGTCTATTTCCTTTGCCAGATTGGGGAAGTTCTCCTTTATTATTTGTTCAAATAACTCTTCCACTTGTTGCTCTTTTCCTTCTCCTTCTGGTATCCCTATACTTCAGATGTTGGGATGTTTCAAGCTGTCCTGGAGGTTCCCAAGCCTCTTCTCATTTTTTTGAATTCTTGTTTCTTCATTCTTTTCTGTTTGGTTGTTTCTTTCTTCCTTCTGGTCCATTCCATTGATTTGAGTCCCAGTTTCCTTCCCATCACTATTGGTTCCCTGTACTTTTCCTTTCTTTCACTTATTGTAGCCTTCAGTTTTTCCTCTAATTTGTGACCAAATTCAACCAATTCTGTGAGCATCCTGACACCAGTGCTTTGAACTGTGCATCTGATAGTTTGGCTATCTCTTCGTCACTTAGTTGTATTTTTTCTGGAACTTTAATCTGTTCTTTCATTTGGGCCTTTTTTTTTTTTTTTTTGGTCTTGATGCACCTGTTATGTAGTGAGGGGTGGAGCCTTAGGTGTTTGCCCAGGTGGGGAAACCCAGTCTCTGGTTATGACACTTTATGTGGATCAGGGGTCTGAGAGGGAACAATGGTGCTTGCTCCCCTGTCTACTGGATTTTAGTCACTTACCCCACTACCCACAGACAAATTGGGCCCTTCCGGTGCTGATTCCCATGTGGGTGGGTTTGTGTACATTCTAGGACTCTGTAGGCCTCCCCAAAGAACTCTCCTGTGAGACTGGCAGTCTCTCCCAGCACCTCAACCCCCACGGGTTTTTTCAATTGGTGCTTTGAGGCTTTATTTCCTCTCGCTGGGCCCTGGGTTACGTGGTCTGTCTCGCTCCCCAGTTTCTCCTGGTTTACCTGTGCACGAATGTGAGACCTCCTGTCAGCCAGCCGCCTTGCATGCCATGCTCTGCTTCACAATCACCGCCTCCCTGGGTCTGCCCATTGCCACTCCATACCCGGGCTCTGCCAGCTGCCACCTACATGCCCAGGGTCCATCTGCTGCCATCCTGCATGCCTGGGGTTTGTGATTGCTGCCTTGCATGGCTGGTGCCACCACTTTTTTTTTACCCCTCTCCACCTGGCCCCCCAACTCTGCCCCTCCTACTGGTCTGGATGAATGTGTGTCTATTTTAACTCCTTGGTTGTTGGACCTCTATATGGCTCATTCTCTGTCAGTTCTGGTTGTTATTTTGTTTCTAAATTGTTGTTGTCCTTATTTTGGCTGTGTGAGGAGACAGAGTGTAGCTACCTATGCCTCCATCTTGGCTGGAAGTCCTGAATAAGTCTCCTTTTTGATTTTTTTAATGGCCATTCTAACAGGGATAAAGTGATCTCATTTTAGTTTTGATTTGCAATTTCTTGTTGATTTGTGATATTGATGATTTTTTCATATACCTGGTAACCATTCATATGTCTGCTTTGGAGAAATGTCTATTCAAGTCCTTTGTCCATTTTTGAATTGGTATTTTGGCTTTATGCTATTGAACTGAGGGAGTTCCAGTATATTTTAGATATTAACCCCTTACCACATATAGTTTGAAAAATTTTCTTTCATTCTGTCAGTAGCCTTTTCATTATATTGAAATATAATTATTATATTTAATATGCTGCATTATATTCAATATACAATATGGACCATATATTTGCTGTGCAGAAGTCTTTTAGATTCACATAGTCACATTTGTCTACTTGCTTCTGTTGCTTGTGTTTTTGGTTTTGTATTTAAGAACTCATTCCCAAAACAATGTCATGAAGATTGCTCACTTTCTTTTAGGGGTTTTACAGTTTTAGGCCTTACATTCAAGTCTTTAATCTATCTTGAGTTGATTTTTGTGTATGGTACAAGATAAAATTTTATTCTTCTCAATGCGGATAGCCAGTTTTCCTACTATTTGTTTAGGAGACTGCCCATTCCCAATTATATATTCTTTGCACTCTTATCAAAGATCTGCTTAATCTATTGGGTTGGCCAAAAGCTTATTTGTTTTTTTTTTCTGTAAGATTGCTCCAGTAGAGTTTAGTTGTTTTTAAGCTATGTCATTTGAAACAGTTTTGTTAGACTGTATTGCAACAGCTGTCATATCAGCGTGCATTAAAAAAAACTTATTGGTGAATTTTTGTGTAGCCATTTTAATATTGGAGATGAAAGAAAATTAGAGACATTTTGGCATATGATGCTTTATAACTTCAAGAAAGGTAAAAATGCAACTGAAATGCAAAAAAAAAAAAAAAGATTTGTGCAGTGTATGGAGAAGGTGCTGTGACTAATCAATTTTGTCAAGAGTGGTTTGCAAAGTTTCATACTGGAGATTTCTCACTGGATCTCCACAATCAAGTAGACCAGTTAAAGTTGATAGCAATCAACTCAAGACATTAGTTGAGAACAATCAACATTATTCCACATGGGAGATAGCTGACATACTCAAAATGTTCAAATCAACGAAGTTATTGGTAAAAATGAAAATGTTTCATTTATTTTACAAAAAAACTAAATGGGCTTTTTAAGGCCAACCCAATATATATGTATAGGTATCTTTCAGTGCTCCCTATTCTGATACATTGTTCTGTCTTTAAACCAGTACTTTAATGGTTGTAATTATTGTAGTTTTATAATATATTTACTCTTTTTTCAGGCATTTTATTTTATTTTTAAGTATTTTTATTGACTATTGTATTGCAGTTTTCCCAATTATCCCCCCTTTATCCCCCTTCTCCCAGCCTCTCCAACCCTTCAGCATCCCTCACCCCTTAGTTCATGTCCACAGGTTGTACATATAAATTCTTTGAGTCCTCTGTTTCCTATACCATTTTTAATGTCTCCCATCTATTTTATGCCTACTAACTATGCTTCTTCTTCCCTGTACCTTTTCCTCCATATTCCTCCCTTCGCCCTCCCCACTGAAATCCCTCCCTGTGATGTCCATTTCTCTGATTCTGGGCCTGTTCTGGTTATTTGCTTAGTTTTGCTTTTATTGTTTTTCTTTTCTTTTAGGTTCACTTATTGATAGTTCTGAGTTTGTTGTCATTTTACTTTCATATTTTTTATCTTCTTTTTCTTAGATAAGTCCCTTTAACATTTCATATTATAAGGGCTTGGTGATGATGAACTCCTTTAACTTGACCTTATCTGGGAAGCACTTTATCTGCCCCTCCTTTCTAAATGATAAGAACTCTCCTGTGAGGCTGGGAGTCTCTCCTGGCACCTCAACCCCCTCAGGTTTTTAAATCAGTGTTTTGAGGCTTTATTTCCCCATGGAGCCCTGGGTTTCATGGTTTGTCTCACTCTCCAGTTTCACCTGGTTTATCTGCACGTGAATGTGAGGCCACCAGGTTCCACAAGCCACCTTGTGTGCCGCACCCCTCCACAATCTGCTGCCTTTCTGGTTCTGCCTGCTGCCACCCTGTGTGCTCGGTGTCCACCAGCCACAACTTTTTTTTTTTGCTGTTACCCCTCTCTGCCTAGCCACCCAACTCCACCCCTCCTACCAGTCTGGATGAATGTGTCTATTTTAACTCCTTGGTTGTCAGGCTTCCATACAGTTCAATTTTCTGTCTGGTTGTTATTTTGTTTCTAAATTGTTGTTGTCCTTATTTTGGTTGTGCAAGGAGGCACAGTGTGTCCACCTATGCCTCCATCTTGGCCGGAAGTTCCATCTTTGTACTATTAAGGCTTTCAACTGATTTGGTGAAGGCCATTCATATTATGGAGGGAAATCTGCTTGCTTTACTCAAAGTCCAACATTTGAAAAGGCCTGTGCATTGGAAGACAAGAATTCATTCTTTCTTTTTTCATTCCTTCCTTCCTCTTTCTCTTCCTTCTCCTTCCTTCCTTCCTTCCTTCCTTCCTTCCTTCCTTCCTTCCTTCCTTCCTTCCTTCCTTCTCTGTATACTCCATTCCATCTTGCATTCCTTCCATTTAGCAGGAGTGAGATTCTACCAAGCCAAAAAATGTGGAATTCACAAAACAAAAAAGGCCTAAAGTGTTATTTATCTCATGTGTATGTTCATGTATCCACCATCAGCATGAAGACACAGAAGAGCTTTATTAGCACAAAATCCCTTATATGGCCCTTTTACAGTCATAATCCCTCTCCTGTCCCTGTAAATTTTCCCCTAACCCATGATAACTAATCTTTTCTTTATAATTCTGTCACTTCAAAAATGTTATATAGTTTATAACCTTTTGAGATTGGCTTTTTCAGTTGGCATAATTTTCTGGAAACTGATGAAAGTGGTTGTAATCAATAGTTCATTCCTTTTCATTGCTGAGTTCCTAATAGTAAACCAGACTTGCATGTGTGAAATAAACTGTACTTGGACATGAGGTATAAGCATACCTCATTTTATTGTATCTAGCTTCATTGCACTTTGCTGATAATTGTGTTTCAATTTGAAGGTAAGATGCTCCACAACCAAAAAAGACTATGACTCACTGAAGACTCAGATGATGGTTAGCAATTTTGTGCCAATAAAGTATTTTTCAATTAAGGTATGTACCTTTTTTAAAGAGATAATGCCATTGTACACTTACTTGACTACAGTTTGGTTTAAACTTTTATATGTAATCAGAAACCAAAAAATTGATGTGACTTGTTTTATTTTGATATTCACTTTTTCATGGTGGCCTGGATCCAAACCCACAATACTTCTGAGGTATGTCTGTAGAATTTTGTTTTTTAATTATGGTTCAATTTGCTCATTTTTGAACATGTGTTTATCCACCTTCATTAGAGATACTGGTCTGCGCTTTTACATTTTTGCACTTTCTTTGTTTGCATTAGTATCAGGGTAGTATTGGCCTCATAAAATAAATTAGAAATGTGTCCTCTTTTATTTTCTGGAAGAGATTGTGTAAAATTGATATTAATCTTCCTTCAAATGTTTGGTAGAATCTCTTAAGCCCTCACAAAGAACATTCTACTAGCTGCTTCTAGGAGTTTCACTATTTTATATATCTCCTATGAATGGAATCATGCAGTATTTGTTTATAATGTAATTTCCACTTGATATTTTGATACTTCTATTTTTTAATATTTTATACTCTTTCATGTTTCAAGACAACTTAAAATTGCTTGAACCTCTGTAATGGTAGCTGCTTTAATATCCCTGTCAGACAATTCTCATGTCATATTCATCTCAGTGTTGGTATCAGTTTATTGTCTTTTTCCATTGAAGTTTTGATCTCCTGCTTCTTGTTATGATGGTTAATCTTTTATTTTATCCAGAACACTAACTGTTAAGAGACTCTTGGTCCTATTTAAAACTTTGACTTTAGCAAGATGTCTTCCTGTTTTTAGGTTTAACAGCCAGATCCTGGTCTACTTTTCTTTCTCCAAGCAGTTTAAGTTTCAGAGCTCTTGTGATGCTAGTTTCATCTGCTCATTCAGTAACACCATTGCTCACACTTTTTTTCTTTTTTTTAATCTTAGCTTTTAAAAAAGATTTTATTTAAAGTTAACTGTGCTTTTATTTATTTTTTAAATTATTTTATTGTTGTTCAGTTACAGTTGTCTGCATTTACCCCCCACTAGTCCCACCCTACCCCAGCCAAACACACTTCCCTCCCTTGCTTCCACTCCCTACCCCACTGGTTTTGTCCATGTGTCCTTTATGGTAGTTCCTGAACACCTTCACCCCATTATCCCCTCCCACCTCCCCTCTGGTTATTGTCAGATTGTTCTTAATTTCAATGTCTCTGATTATATTTTGCTTGCTTTTTCTCTCACTCCAGGAAGACAAACGATCCAATTAAAAATGGGCAAAAGACTTGAACAGACACTTCTCCAGAGAGGACATACAGAGGGCCCAGAGGCATATGAAAAGATGCTCAGCTTCACTAGCCATCAGAGAGATGCAAATTAAAACCATAATGAGATACCACTTTACACCAGTGAAAATGGCCATCATAAAGAATTCAACAAACAGGTGTTGGAGAGGATGTGGAGAAAAAGGAACCCTAGTACACTGTTGGTGAGAATGCAGACTGGTGCAGCCACTATGGAAAACAGTATGGAATTTCCTCAGAAAACTAACAATGGAACTGCCTTTTGACCCGGCAATTCCACTGCTGAGATTATATCCTAAGAACCCCAAAACACCAATCCAAAAGTACCTATGCACCCCAATGTTCATAGCAGCACAATTTACAATAGCCAAGTGCAGGGAGCAACCTAAGTGCCCATCAGTAAATGAGTGGATCAAAAAACTATGGAACATTTACACAATGGAATTCTATGCAGCAGAGAGAAAGGAATTCCTACCTTTTGTGACAACATGGATGGAACTGGAGAGCATTATGTGAAGTGAATTAAGCCAGGCGGTGAGGGACAAATACCACATTTTATTTATTTTAGAGAAAAGGGAAGGAAGAGGAGAGAAACATCAATGTGTGATTGCCTCTGGCATGTCCCCCACTGGGGACCTGGCCCACAACCCAGGCATGTCCTCTGACTGGGAATCAAACCAGCAACCCTTTGGTTCAAAGGCCTTCACTCCACTGAGCCACACCACCCAGGGTACTATTACTCACATTTTTCTCCGCTGCTGTTGGAAAGTGCATTAGGAGCTTCTCCAAAACAGGCTGCTTTGTCTCCAGATAGAAAAAAGGGTACTCAAGCCTCAAAGGGAGGAAAAACTTCACAAGTTGAGCCACTGATGTGTCAGGATTCTACTTCCCTGTGCCTCCTGGCCACTGGATGTCTGTCAGGGGACAGGAGTCTCCTTGGGCTGGGCAGGGTATTGGGAATGTCATTCTGGTACCAACTGGCTGCCAGTTGTCTTGCATTTAGGTGGGGAGTCTCAGGTCTGTGGGGATAAAGAACACTTTCCAGGATAGGTTATTTCTGTGGCAGAATTCCCCTGGCTGGTGCCACCTAACTGCCTTCTGTATCAAGGTAAGAGAAATGTCAATCCTATGAAAAACCAGAGGACTTCCCTTCACCACTGTTAAGAGGGGTTCTTAATCAGTTCCACCTGCTGGTGCTGCTGGGCTCACCTGGTGTTATTAGCACCACTCACACTTCATCCAGGGAGGAATAAACATACCTAGGATAGTTTGGGAACCAAGATAGACTGAGCCACTTTCTTTTGTGGGGTGGGGGAATGTAAGGAGCACTGTCACTGTGCTGCTCTTCTAGTCACAAGGTCCACTCTGCAGGAGAGAGAACTTAACTTCCAGCTCTTGGAGGGTTAACATCACCAGGAATAAGTTCTGTTGGCATCATGTATCCCTGGATGAGATACAGTGATGACATTTCACTTCTGTGGTGTTTTTTAATAGAATCCATAATTTAAATCTAGTAATATAAAACAACTCACAATCCCAAATTGAGGGGCATTCAATAAAACACCTGACCATATCTCTTCAAGTGTCAGGGTCATCATGAAAGACAAAGACTGAAGAACTGTCACAGATTACAGGAGACTAAAGACATATGATGACTAAAAGCAATGTGGGGTCCTAACTGGGATTTTAGATTATAAAAAGGACAATAGTGAAAAATTCAAACACAGTATGCAGTTCCTAATAGTGTCTCAATTCTAAATTTTAACTTCAATAAATGTACTACGATTATGTAAGATGTTTATATTTGGAGAAAAAATGAAATTACCATTTGCTCTTGGCATTGTACTATAAGCAACAGACTTCATTCATTTATATATTTGTTATTTTATAGACTCATTAGTTTCTTTTTTTCCTAATGGATTGTAACTCTGTGTACTCAAATTAGTTTACGCTTGAACTGTCCCAGATGTGGCCAGTGGGTGGGAATGCCTTCAAACTGGCTCCAGTGTTTTAGTGTTATGCTTTCATGCTTTTTTTTTAAGCACTTTACCTTTCTGTCCGGTGTTACTAGATGTTTTGGGATCCTCTCACACCTACCCTGCCTCAATCCTGGAAGCGGCCATTAATTCAAGAGGCCAGGGTTTCCAAAAAGGGCGTTTAAAAATAAGATATGGATACTAGATGTGCTCACTGCTTCTGGATTGTCCTTGCCTCTTGGTCTTTTCAGCAGACAGAAACAGAATATATACACATACACATGAATATGCATGAGCACATAAACATGTACAGACACACATGTACAACTTTCCTAGGAATCTCAAATTTGCACCAGTACGTACAATTACAGCCCGTCCTTACAGGGTTCATTCTTGCTTCATCCCATTCCACATTTGGATGACTTTCCTTCCACAGTGAGAACCCTGTGTCCCAACACAGACATCTGTTCAGTCCTATAATGTATCTGAAATAGCTTAGAATTGCTCCACCATACTGCTACAAGAAACAAACCTACTAAAGAGTTTAGGATTTGTTTGTAGTTCTAACACACAATGTAAACTCTGCCCAATCTGAGGTTATAGGTAAGATACTATGTCTATTTTCCCCCTTTCTTAAACAAAAGGTATAAAATTATGTATGCTTATGGCACTTGGCTCTTTTCATGTAGTAACACTTCCTCCATAGTGTTTCTGTAGTATCTGGTTCTCAGTGTTTTTCTCAGCTGCATTTTACTCCATTGTTTGTATGTTCCAGTTTATACTATTTACTATGCAAAAGTAATATTCAACATTTTTGAACTATAAATAATGCTATGAATGATAACCATGTGTATGTGTATTTCCTAACATTGGAAGTGACTCTTCACAATAGATTCTAGAAGTGTGCTTGCTGTGTCAACAGGTAGATAGTTTAAATATTGCCAAATTGCCCTCTGGAAATGCTGTCTCCGTGAAGTTGTAATTTGCATTTTTCTTATCTTAAGTGAAGTTGAGTATCTTTTCATTTGTTTTTACCTTGTTTGGTAAGCTGAGCATAAGGTAAGTTTCTTGCCCAGTTTTCTATAGAATTTCTGGTCTTTTTCCCTTGATTTTTATAAAGTTCCTATAAAGTGGGGCTATTAACCCATTATCTGTGAAATACGTTATGTATTTTTCTTCCAGTCACTTGTCTTTTGATAATACTATCTGTTGCCATGCAAAATTTTGTTTTTGTATTAAAGTTCATTAATAATTGTTATTATTTCTGGATTTTAAGCCAGGAAAGCATCTGGGCCTGGGCTAAAATCACCCTGTAATGACCACTCAGTGCCCAAGGCAAGGGGTCATGGCCAGCCTTGGGTTGGGCACTTGTTAGGCTCTGGGGATTGGAGAACACAAGAGGCAACGGCTACAGGGGCAGTGCCCTGCCTAGGTGTGAAGGTGCATGCTCTAGACCCTCCGGACTAGGGATGGTTGTGGCTCAAAGTTCTCAGTCCTTGGGCTCAATCACTGACACGTAGTCATAGCTGATGGGATGGGGCCTTGACCTACAAGGACTGATATTGATAGATACTTTTCAATCTCCTATTGGGGGAGGCTGAGGGTGTGGCTAAGGATTTCATATCTCTGTTGGGGGACTTAGGAAGGGGTAAGAATGAAGTCCATTATAATATTGTTCTCCCCTTTATAGGACCAGAGTCCAGAATACAGTGATTCCCCCATGTTTTTCAAGAGGATGAATACCTTGAGGTTCTTGACAGAATGAGGTACACAACCAGGTGTGCATCTTTTTAAAGAAGCAGTTTATTAAAGTAAACAGGAATATAATGTAGAGAAAGACTGCTGCTTGGAAAGTAAACCATAAACAAACCATCTCGTCAACATAGAAAGAAAGCAACATTGTTTCTCTTCCCTTCCATTTCAGAGGAGCAGGACATTTCCTAGTGGTTTCTGCCTTCTTCACACTCATGGGAAAAGAACATGTTTTATGGCAGGACTTTATATCTGGCCACATAAATTTGGGGTACCCAGAGGACATAAGTGACAAATATTTAGCTGAGATTACTGAACAAGGTGTTGAAGATGCAGCCTGGTTTCTTCTTGCTTCTTGTAGTAAAATTTGAGAGTAGTGGCATAAATGGAAGGAACTAGAACTTGAAGATTTAGAAAATCTCAGTTTGTCTGATTGCAAAAAAAATTAGAAAGCACGTTCTGGAAAGAACACCATGATATGGCAACACAGTCATTTGATAATGAAATTACCTTGGAACCAATCGATGATCTCAGCAGGAACTCTGGCAGATTGGACTAACGGTGACACACATGGGACAGAATGAAGGCATCTACGGGTAGGATAGATCTATCCAACTACAAGTATACGTTACTCATCAAGAAGAGGGAAGAATGACCCCAAAGGTGAAACAGAGATGAGAGGTCTGCTAGTTCCAAAGTGGGCTTAGAGTGTAACAGTTGGGGACAATGTTTCTTCCATGGTGTCAGTGGGCCCAGCATCGCTGATGCCACCGGAGTGGGATCAAAGAGCAGAGGATCCAGCCCAGAGATCATTCTTAAGCTAACAATCTGCCTTGCTAGGTTTTAGACTCATTTGATATCATCAATCCTTTCTTCTCTCCACATTTGGAATGGGAATGTGAATTCTAGGCCTGTCCTACCACTCACTGTATTTTGGAAGCAGATTAACTTGGCTGGTTTATAGGTTCACAGCTGAAGAGGAATTCTGTCTCTGGAGGAAACACATCTCTAGTCTCATCCACACTTGATTTAGGTGAGATTCTGGACATAAAGTTGATGTTGGAATGTGTTAAAACTTTTGGGGCTTTTAAGTTGGGGTGAATGTGATTTATATGTGAGAAGACTGTGAATTGCGGGGGGACTAGAGGGCTGAGTTTTATGGACTGAGTTGTTCCCCCAAATTCATATGTTGAGGCCATAACCTACAATGTAATTTACTTGATGACAGGGTCTTTTTAAGGTAAATGTTATAAGGTCCCTAACCCAATATGGCTGGTGTCCTTACAAGAGGGAAAAACAGGAAACCACACAGAAAAAGGCCACCTGAGAACACTGCAAGAATAGTCACATCTGCAAGCCAAGGAGAAAGGCTTCAGTAGAAACCAAACTGTTTACATGTTGACAGTGGATTCCTAGCCTCTAAAACTGCAAGAAAATAAGTTTCTGTTCTTTAAGGCATCAAGTCTGTGGTATTTTATTATGGCAGCCATAGCAAATGAAAATACATTCCTAATGCAAAAGGTAATTATAAATCCACTATCTTACCAATGAAAGAATACAGTACTTTTTTTCTTCTACTGCATTTGAGGAACGTGGAACGTTTCCTAGTGACTTCTGCCATCTTCTCACTCACGATGATAGGAAAAGCAAGGTCAGGAGGAGAGCTCTTGTGGCAGGGGGTGATGGCCTGACTTGGTCCTCCTATGCCTGTGGAGGTGAGACTTCTGACTAAAGCCACGACCACACTCCCTGCACACGTATGGCCTCTCTCCCGAGTGAGTCCGCTGGTGTCTGATGAGGGCTGACTTGAAGCCAAAGCTGTGGCCACACTCACCACACAAACATGGCTTCTCTCCTGAGTGTGTCCTCTGATCAGATTTCTGGCTAAGTCTTTGCTCACACACTCCATACACAGCAGATTCCTCTCCTAAATGTATCCTCTGGTGTTTGTTGAGGAGTGACTGAAAACCAAAAGTGCGGCCACACTCAGAGCACAGGTAAGGCTTCTCCCCTGTGTGTGTTCTCTGATGCCTGATAAGGGTGACCTTGTGACCAAAGCCCCTCCCACAGTCAGGGCACACATAGGGTTTCTCCCCTGTGTGTGTCCTCTGGTGTCCCACAAGGGCGACCTTCTGACGAAAGCCACGACCACACTCAGAGCATAGGTACGGCTTTTCCCCTGTGTGTGTCCTCTGGTGTCTGATGAGGGTGGCGTTCTGGCGAAAGCCATGTCCACAGTCAGTGCATACATAGGGCTTTTCCCCTGAGTGTGTGACCTGGTGAATGAGGAGCAGGGACTGCTGCTTGAAGCCACGCCCACACTTTAGGCACAAGAAAGGCCTCTCGCCTGAATGTGAGCTCTGGTGTTGAAGGAGCGATGCCTTCTGGCAAAAGCCTCTTCCACACTCAGGACACACGAAGGGCTTCTCCTCCAAGTGTGTCCTCTGGTGTAGGACTAAGGCAATCTTCTGGCGAAAGCCTCGTCCACACTCGTGACACACAAAGGGTCTCTCCCCAGAGTGTATCCTCTTGTGGTTCGTGAGCGAGGACGTATACCTGAAATGTCGCCCACATTCCCTGCACACATATGGCTTCTCCCCTGAGTGTTTCCTCTGGTGTATGGTGAGGGAAGACTTCCGGCCAAAGCCTCGCCCACACTCCCTGCAACTATAAGGCTTCTCCCCTGTGTGCATCCTCTGGTGCTTGAGGAGGTCTGATCTCTGGCAGAAACCTCTGCCACACTCAGGACACACATGATGCTTCTGGAGGCTAAAGAGGCTTGAGTTTGTGCTATGTCCTAGTGTATGTTTTTCAGATATGACTGCTCCAGATTCTGAGCAGTCTGCCCCTGTGAACATTGTGTCTGCCTTCTCAGAAGTCATCCCCTGGTCTATTCCTCTACTTCTGTTGCCTTCCACCCTGTCTACTGGCTGACCTTGAAATAGGCCAAAGAATGCTCTTGAAGTCCCACTCAGCTGCAGCCTCCGGAACATGGTGCCAGAACCTCCTCTCTCTCTATCATCTGCTTTTTCATTTGAGCAGCTTGGAGATTCCACTGGGAAGTGACTTCCTACAGAAGAGCTTGGGAAGATCTGAAGGGGATGACCGCACAGCATATATTGTTGGAGGAAATGCAGGCTGGAAAAGGCCACTGGGCAGGAGAGACTAGGCTGGAATTCTGTCTTTGGTTCTGCTGAAGAGAAAGTCTCTGTCAGAATCACCACAGGTACCATGTGGACAGTTAAAACTTACCCAACAGTCATTCCTCAGATTTTTACCTAAAGACTTTCTTTACAGACCTAACAACCTTGCCACAGTGACACCTTAATGTGTATCCTTTTGCAACACAGAAAACTCAAAGACGAGCCTGTACTAAATTATCAACCTGACTTAAACAGTTTTAAGAAAGCATCACAACAGCACCAGCCCTATAAATTGCTGTCATTAGTGTTACACATTTTCACAAATACAGTTATCTCACAAGCTACAGGCATTAACACTGATGTAAACATTATCCACAAATATGGAGGGGGCAGCAAAAGCAGGTTTACAGTTGTCAGTTTGTGAAAAACAGTCTATTCTTGAATTATTAATTATTATATTATTTTCCATATGAACTGTAAATTGACTTTTGCCACACCTATATATTCTTTCACTGAGAGTTAAAATATATGACTTATCACAAATTTTTTTAGTGACTCTTCGTATATGAAACAATGAGGTATTTTAATAAAGGATCCATTCCAGGTAGAGGCCTATTGGGGAGGCAGTATAAAGGAGAATCAGAAATCCATCAGGGATATGAATGAGGAGGTGGTTCCACCACACTAAAGAAGGGTTTCCTGGAGGATATTTACTGGGTTCTCTGTCAGAAAGCTGGGACTTGGCAGTGAAACATACTCAGGTTAGGTCTGCAGCCCCTTAGAGGATTCTGGCTCCTGGTGAACCCAATCGATCCGAGACCTATTTTTCTCAGTTTTCTACAAACTCTTGTAAAAGAAAATGTTTCTGTCTACAGTATCCTTTTGCCTAGGAGATAATTTGTACGTCTTGTTCAGCTACACTGCCTCTATCCATCCGAAGCTGATGAAAAACACCATCACCCTTAAACTCAGTAGCCCAGGCCTACTCAGACCTACCTGATTCATGCTTCACAAATGAGATGTATTTTGTGAACTACTTCAACATGGGTCAGCAAACTACAGTCCACCAGGTGTTTTGTAAATAAGCATCTACTAGACCATAGCCACACTCATTCTCATAATGTTGACAGCTTTCACAAAATGGCAAAGTTGAGCAGTTGCAACAAAGAACATAAAGGCTGCAAAGCCTAAAATATTTACTGTATGGCCCTTTGGAGGAAAATCTTCCCCAAACCTAATCTACATTATTGACTCATTCCATCTTGTCTAAAATGCCAGCTTTTACTAACAAGTATAGCCATGAGGAAACCCTTTCCTAACACTTAAAACACTCTAGATTTGCTTCTCAGCAAAGTACTCTATAAGATTAGCTGTGTGTGTGTAGCTAGACCTAGAAGCTCCTGTGAAATGGCCTTGGTAATCGCTCGCAAGTGCTGACATCACTGGACATCCACATGTGAACATGAACATCCTTTCAGTCTTGCATATTGTCTGGCCACCAGAGGCCCATCATGTTTGGTCTCATCAACAGATGTGCTCCAGTGTAGTTCCTTAAACTGTCAATGAGTTTATTTTCTTAAGCTAGGCTGACCGTATTTTCACAGTCTGTAGAAGGTGTGTATCTCTGGCTAGCAGCTTCCAATAAATAGTCTGTTGTAATTCTAGAATTCTGAGAGCTGATCTTTCAGTACTGCACAATTATCTACTTGTCTGTGATTTGATGGGAAGAGATAAGTAGCCATACCTAAGGCTATTGGTGAACCACACATCATCACAAGAGTGCCTTTCAGTGGAAAAGAAGGCACTTTTGTGTGTCTTTAGTATTAAATATGCTGACTGAGTTACATATGGTTAATGTTGCCCTTACAGGAACCAATTCTAACCACTATTCTAATAAGAATATTAATTCACCATAATTTTTGTGCCTAGCTAGTCATGTGGCACACCAAGTATTTAGAATTACAATGTCCACTTTGGAAAACCCTAAACTTTAATATGGTTTTAAATCACGGTTCTACCTACCTGAAGCTGAGGAAAACTCCAGAAGTTCTGGATAAAAGGAGTAATAAAAATAAACTTTTACCATGGTCATGCTTTTCAGTGATTCAAAACAATTTCCAGGATGTAGAAGAAAATCAGTTTATAAACTATTGAAAAATCTACAACTGCTCTTGCGCCAACTGATTTGTGAGGTAAATAAAAGTACATCAGTAATTGTACATGAACTCAAAACTTTCCAGGACAAAGAGAAAAAAAAAAAAATCAGTGTTGCCTTCTGCAGCTGCAGGGATGTAATATAGAAACAGATGTGAATTAAGTAAATGACCTTGGACACCAGCTCACAAGTGGAATGCTGTGCGCATTCACTGCTTTTAAGCAATTTAAAGAATTCTAAGACTTGGTCCACAAATGTAAAAGGTGGATGTTTTCAATGTTAATCAGAATTAGTCCTTAGAAATTGCACAATTTTCCCAACATGCTATCTCCTGATTTTAAGGCAATATAAAAGAAATATAAAAGAAACACTAGCATATGTGATAGTTAACTTTATATATCAACTTAACTGGCCACAAGTTGCCCTGACATTTAGTCAAACATTATTCCAAACGTTTCTGTGAGGGTGTTTTGGATGACTTATAAATGGGTAGACTAAGTAAAGCAGGTTGCCCTCCCTTATGAGTGCAACCCTCATCCAATCAGCTGAGGCCTAAATAAAAAGGCTGACCCTAAAATAAGAGGGAATTTTTCTAGTCTGACTGACTGTAAGCCAAATATGAGAGGGTGTTTTCATTCTTCCTGTTTTCGCACTCAGACTGAAACATCTGTTCTTCATGAGTGTCAAGCCTGCTGGCCTTTGGACTGAAACCACACTGTCAGCTCTGCTAGATCTTCCTCTTGCTGAATGCAAATCTTGGGACTTCTTAGTCTCCATAATTGTGTGAGCCAGTTCCTTATAATCTGGTGTGCGCGCACGTGTGCATGTGTGCGCATGCACCTATTAGTTTTGTTACTCTGGATAAACAACACTTATTTTGGTACTGGGAACTGGGGTTCTACTATAACAAATCCCTAAAATTGTGAAAGTGGTTTTAGATCTAGGTGATAAGTAAAGGCTAGAAGAGTTCTGAGGTGCATGCTAGAAAAAGCCTAGCTTGACAAGAGATTGCTGGTAGAAATAGGAAATTAGACTCAGGAAGAAAGGAGCGAACAGCTGGAGAGAAAGCTTACATCTTATTAGAGGATACATAAATATGAACTGACTCGTATTCCACAGTACAGGTTTTCTACTGTTTAGCTTGGATGTGTGGAATAAATTCCACTTGGGCAAGTTGTATAATTCTTTTTTTAAAAAGGGGGGATCCAATTTGAATATTTTTATCATTTATTTAGTTTCATGGATCCACCACGAAGTTAATTACTTTAATAATTGTATTACGACTATTATGTTGTTCCATCATCCTGTGTCCATGGTATTTTTCAAGGAATTCAACTATTTCCTATAAATTGTTAAACCTGTTAGTATAAACTTGTTCCTAATATGCCTTAGTGTTATTTTAAAGTGTGTAGAATACACAGCGGGAACTTCCCTTTCATTCCTGAATTGGTTATTCATATCTTTTTTTCCCCCTTGGTTAGTCTACCCTAGTGATATATGATTTTGTTGATCTTTTTTAAAGAATCAACAGAATTTTTCTGTTGTTAATTAATAGCAATTTCATTGGCTTCTGCTCTTACTATCATTATCCCTTCCTTTTATTCACTGCTTTAGCTGTATCTCACAAACTTTTATTTTACTGAGAGGAAGTTAAATGATCTTGAGTTGAATCACAAAGACTTGACATTGGTAAGGTGTAATTTCTACCTCAATTGTATGTCACCTGTACATACAATTAAATCTCAATTATAAACAGTACCCAGGTTTCCACTTTTCTTTCTTTTTTAAAAATGAGAGGCTGATCCTAAAATTTAAGTGGAAATTCACAGGACCTCAACTATCCAAAGAAATTTTGAAAAAAAAGGGGGGAGGACTAATACTAACTGACTTTGAGACTTCCTATGATTCAACAGTAATACAGGCAATGTCATTTGGTTTAAGGACAGACATATTAATCAAAGGAACAAAACAGAGAATGTAAAATACACCTCTACTTAACCAGTCATTAGGTTTTCAACACTTTCATTTGATGAAAAGCAGGACTTTTCATCAAATGGATCTAGAGCCACTAGACAGCTGTTAGAAAAAGAAATAAATAAACCTTCATCCCTGCCTCACACCATACATAAAAATTAATTCAAGATGGATTGTAGACCTAAATGTAAAGCTAAAACTATATAGCATTTAGAAGAAAATATAGATTATAATCATGAAAAATTTAAAAAGTAAAAAAAATTTCTGAAAATTAAACATCTACCCATCAAAAGTTATTGTTGAGAAAATAAACAGAGTGATATAAGAGGAATGGTGGTGTGAGATTCCCATTGGTCTCTCCCCTTGAAGTTTTAACAATTTGAACAGTTATAATTCAACAAAGGATTCCTGGTCAGTGCACAAACACTTCTGAGAGATCTGTGCATTGAAACATCTAAAGGTGGGCAAGTGGGAGCAAACCAGGGAGGCGAAAAGAGAAAAAAAGCTGAGAGGAGCCATGGACAAAGCCCTGCAGCCAGGAGCTCACAACAACACTTAGCCAGATAGGAAAGGTATCAGGTTGTGGCTGGCACTCCTTCAGCCAGGATAAGCAACAAGATTTAGTGAGCATTCCTGCAGGGGTAGGAAATATGAGCTGTGGCTGAGTCCAGTGACCAGGGCAGGGACAAAGTACATAGGTGCCGTGTCAGTTGTCTTAGAGTCACCATTCCAGACAGAGGAACAAAGCCACAGAGCCTGGCTGCCTCTTCACCTCCCAGAGAGCTCCTCCTTTCACCCTCTGTCTGTTGTTGCAGTACATATTATCTGCAAACCTGAGAACTGATACTACAGAACCACTTTTTCCCCTAAGCAGGTGCACTTCTGTGACTAATACCAGGTTTTGCTGGAGATGTAGCGGGCACACGACAGAAGTCCACTGGTAGCCAGTACCGGGAAGACAAACTAAAGAGGCAGCTGGGTTCCCCCAATTCATCATATCCCCTTGTACCATTGACTACACTGCAGGTGGAATCTGGCTGTGGGAGACAGCACTGGGACTTCATGGAATTGGAGCCACATCATCCACCGCCTTCCTCTACAGGCTTGGTCCCCTGGGTGACCAGGTCACAGGAAAGGCACCCACCTTCCCAGGGAACACAGGCCATTTTCCACTACCCTGAAGAAATCTGAAAAGCCAGAGAAGTGCAAGAGAGCTAAAAAATTTAAAAAATTACAAAAAAAATATTTAAAAACCTTATGATTCAGCATCACCTACTAGAAAAGACTTCTTATCAACCTACTAGAGAAGTGTCACTTATAAATAGATGCCTAGACAGAGAAAAAAAATTCATTAAAAAGCATGAATAACCAAGGTAACAAATAGCACAGAAAGAAAATGAAAAACCTTCAGAAAACAAAGATATGAAAATATGTGACTTAAATTACAGAGAATTCAAGATCGCAGTTCTGAGGAAACTCAGTGAGATGCAAGAAAACATGGGTATTTTAATGAGCTCAGAAAAACAAATAAATGAATAAAATGAGTAATTTACAAATGAGATTGAAACTTTAAAAAAGAACAAAACAGAAATTCTGGAGATGAAGAACTCAATAAAAGAGATCAAGCATGAATTCGCATGCATAGGAAACAGAGCTGACCAGAAAGAGGAAAGAATTAGTGTTATCAAAGAATTAAATCTAGAAATGATGCAGAAAAAAGAAATCTGAAGATTAAAAAAAATGAAATAACTCTATGAGAACTATCTGAATCCATCAGAAAGAGCAACATAACAATAATAAGAATGCCAGAAGAACAAGACAGGGGACGGGAATAGAAAACCTATTTAAATAGTTGATGAGGACTTACCAGACCTGTGGAAGGAGCTAGATACTCAAGTCCAAGAAGCAAACAAAGCACCTATTTCAATCCAAAAAGGCTTTCTCCAAGAAACATGAATTAAAACTGTCAAAAATTAACAAAGACACCCTGGTGGGTGTGGCTCAGTGAGGACTGAGTGCTAGCCTGCAAACCAAGGGGTCACCAGTTTGATTCCCAGTCAGGGCACAAGCTTGGGTTGTGGGCCAGGTCTTCTGTGGGGGGCATCTGAGAGGCAACCACACATTGATGTTCCTCTCCCTCTCTGCCTTTTCCTCTAAAAATAAATAAATAAATAAATAAATAAAATCTTTAAAAAATAATAAAGAAAGAATCTCAAGGCAGCCAGGGAAAAGAAGTCAATCTATAAAAAATAAGCTCATTAGGTAATCATTGAACTTTACAGCAGAAACTCTACAAGCTAGAAGAGACTGGAACCAAATATTCAAACTACACAAAGAGCGAAATTACCAGCCAAGAATAATATATCCAGGAACATTAACCTTTAGATATGAAGGAGAAATAAGGACTTTTCTAGATATATAGAAGCTGAGGGAATGTATGGCCAGATGACCTCCAATGCAGAAAATACTCAGTGAGGTTATTCTACCTGAAACAAAGAAGAAAATGTCATGAAACTATGAGTAAAATCAGCAACACACTTACAGCATAAGCAGGGATAATTTGTGACAACAAGACCATAAAAGGAGAAAAGGAAAAGGTCTGAATTTGCAAAGGAGGATGGAGATCAGATGCATTCAAAAGAAAAAGAAATACTGTGTGTGTGTGTGTGTGTGTGTGTGTGTGTGTGCGCGCGTGTGTGTATGGTAACCACACACACATACACACACACACACTAAAACAGAGACACATAAAGAGGAAACAGCCCTGGCTGGGGGGCTTAGTTGGTTGGAACATTGTACTATACACCAAGAGGTTGTGGGTTAAATCCCTGGTCAGGGCACATACACATCTAGGTTATGGGTTTAACCCCCAGCCAGGGCATGTAAGGGAGGCAACTAATCTATGTTTCTCTCTCACATCAATATTTCTCTCTCCCTTCTTCTTACTATAAAATAAACTTTAAAAAAAAATCTCAAGTGAGGATTAAAATTAAAAAAGAAGAAATAGGAAAAAAGAATGAAATACCAAAGAAAAACAAGACAGAAACCCAAAAGAAAAGAACCAATGGAGGCACAGAGCTACTAAAAGACAAAAGATAAAATGGCTATTGAAAATCCTTATGCATCAATAATGACCCTAAATGTAAATGGTCCAATTCACCAATAAACAGGCACAGAGCAGGAGCCTGAATAAAAAACAATACCCAACCATATGCTGCTTTCAGGAGCATACATCTAAGCTGCAAAGACAAAGATGAACTTAAGGTGAAAGGGTGGAAAATGATTCTTCAAAAAGTATACACAAAGAAGCAGTGTAGCCAACTTATATCTAACAAAATAGATGTCAAGATTTTAAAAAGAGGTAATGACAGAAAGATGGACATTTTCTAATGATAAAGGAAAAAATACTATGTGAAGAAGAGATAACACTTTTCATTATATATGCACCAAATCAGGGAATACCAAAACATATAAAACTAACAGAACAAAAAGGAGCAACTGACAAAAACACAATCATAGTGGGGAACTTAAATATGCCATTGACAGCTCCAGATAGATCATCCAAACAGAAAATCAAAAAAGAAATATTGCCTTAAATGACACTTTAGGCCAAATGGACATAATTGATGTTTACAGAGCCTTTCATCTGAGAATATCCAATTATACATTCTTAAGTGCGCATGGAACATTCCAAGGATAGACCATATGTTGAGTCACAAAACTAGCCTCACCAAATTTAAGAACACTGAAATCATACCAAGCATATGAGGTCTGTCCAGAAGGTATCCAGCCATGTAATATGAAAAACAGAGACATTTTTGAAGAAGATACAAGGAAACATTGAACAACAAAGGACAATGACACCTCAGTCCTCTTCAAAGTAGGCACCTTGGGATCTTCAAAGTAGGCACCTTGGGACCTCACACAGTTTTGATGTTTCACAAAAATCTGCAAGAGACATACATAAGCAAGCATGTTGTGATAAAGCTGCCAATCACCAGTTGCTTGTAGCTGTGGCCTTCTGAATCATCAGAATACTTTCTGAAGAGGAATGTTTAAGCTTAACACAAAATTGGATGCAGGTTTGTTGCTGTACTCACTCAGTCATTTTGAATGCAGTGGCTACACAGCACATATGCTTACTCAACAGCATCTACCACCCTATTGACTGGTACAGTGAAGTCATCACTGTTCATGCATGTGCATTCCAGT
Organism: Anoura caudifer; assembly: GCA_004027475.1. NCBI lineage: Eukaryota > Metazoa > Chordata > Mammalia > Chiroptera > Phyllostomidae > Anoura > Anoura caudifer. The sequence goes on along the minus strand of PVKU01005507.1, from coordinate 38,878 downwards.
CCACTTTCCTTGGCTGCTAGCTTACCATAATGTCATGCAAACCATTCTCATTATATTAACAATGGCTGGAATTTTTCTGCACAGACCTTATAGTCTCTGACCACAATGCTTTGAAATTAGAAATCAACTGTGAAAAGTAAAGAGGAAATTGAAAAAACTACCAAAAACCTCCCCCAAAAATAAAAGTCCAGGACCATATGGCTTCACTAGTGAATTCTACCAAATAGTCAAAAAAAGATTTGATATCTATCCTTCTCAAACTCTTCAAAAAAACTGAAGACTTCTGGCCAAGATGGAGGCATAGGTGGACACACTGTGCCTCCTCAAACAACAAAAATTAAAGACAACAAAGATTTAGAAATAGGAAAACAACCAGAACTGATAGAAAATTGAACTGCACGAAAGTCCAACAACCATTCATCCAACAACCATTCATCCAGACTGGTAAGAGGGGTGGAGTCACGGCAGGAAAGGGTGGAGATTGGCAGACCCAGGTGCACAGGCAGCAGCGGCTGGTAGATCCCAGGTGTATAGGCGGTGGCTAGCAGGCCCCAGGCACACAGGCAGCGGCTAGTGGACCCCGGGTGCAGGGTGGCAATGGTGCAGACCCAGTGAGGCCACGCAAGGCGGCTGGCTGACCAGGTGGTCCCACATTCACATGCAGATGATCCAGGTTGGGGGGGAGGGCAGTGGAGGGAGCTGAAATATGAGAGAGAGCGGAGGAAGTACCTTTATTCCCTCTTGGACCCTGCCCCCACATACAGCATCACTACCCGGCAACTGGGCTGCCCTGCCCTGGGGAATACCTAACGCTCCACCCCTCACTACATAACAGCTGTGACCAGACCAAAAAAACCCCAATAACCAAAAATGGCTCAAACGGGAGAACAAATCAAAGCCCCAGAGCCAATTTATCTAAGTGACCAAGAGATAGCCAACCTATCAGATACACAGTTCAAAGCTCTGGTGATCAGGATGCTCACAGAATTGGTTGATTTTGGTCACAAATTAGATGAAAAAATGAAGGCTACAATAAGTGAAATGAAGGAAAATACACAGGGAACCAATAGAGATGGGAGGAAAAGTGGGACTCAAATCAATGGAGTGGACCAGAAGGAAGAAACAACCAAACAGAAAAGAAGGAAGAAACAAGATTTAAAAAAAAAACAAGGAGAGGCTTAGGAACCTCCAGGATATCTTTAAACGTCCCAACATCTGAATTATAGGGATACCAGAAGGGGAAGAAGAAAAGCAACAAGTGGAAAACTTATTTGAACAAATAATAAAGGAGAACTTCCCCAATCTGGCAAAGGAAATAGACTTCCAGGAAGTCCAGGAAGCTCAGAGAGTCCCAAAGAAGTTGGACCCAAGGAGGAACACACCAAGGCACATCATAATTACATTAGCAAAGATTAAAATGAAGGAGAGAATTCTAGAAGCAGCAAGGGATAAGGGGGCAGTCACCTACAAAGGAGTGCCCATCAGACTGTCAGCTGATTTCTCAAAAGAGACCTTACAGGCAAGAAGGGGCTGGAAAGAGGTATTCCAAGTCATGAAAGTCAAGGACCTATATCCAAGATTGCTCTATCCAGCAAAGCTTTCATTTAGAATGGAAGGGCAGATAAAGTGCTTCTCAGATAAGGTCAAGTTAAAGGAGTTCATCATCACCAAGCCCTTATTATATGAAATGTTAAAGGGACTTATCTAAGAAAAAGAAGATAAAATATAGGACAGTAAGAAGCCAGCAAACTCATAGATATTAACAACCACATCTAAACCAAAAGCAAACTAAGCATACAAGTAGAACAGGAACAGAACCACAGAAATGGAGATCATATGGAGGGTCAGCAACAGGGGAGTGGGAGGAGGAGAGAGGGGGAAAAGGTACAGAGAATAAGTGGCAAAGACGGTAGGTAGAAAATAGATAGAGGGAGGGCAAGAATAGTGTGGGAAATGTACAAGCTAAAGTACTTATGACACATGGACATGAACTAAAGGGGGGGGATGTGGGTGGGAGGGGGTGTGCAGGGTGGAGGGGAATGATGGGGGAGAAAGGGGAAAACTGTAACAGCATTATCAATAAAATATATTTTTAAAAAAACTGAAGAAGAGGTAATATTTCCTACACATTTTATGACAACATAACCCTGATACCAAAATCTGACAAAGATAACACACAAAAAAGAAAACTACAGAACAATATCTCTGATGAATACAGATGCAAAAATCCTAAACAAAATATTGGCAAATTGAATACAACAATATATTAAAATACATCATGATTAAGTGGGGTTAGTTCCAGGGGCACAAGGGTGGTTCAACATAGGCAAATAGATCAATGTAATGCAGCACATTAACAAAACAAAGGATAAAATTCAGAGATCTTATCAGTAGGTGCAGAAAAAAACATTTGATAAGATATAACATCCATTTATGATTAAAACACTCAATGAAATGGGTGTAAAAGGAAAGTACTTCAACATGATAAAGGCCATCTGTGACAAATCCTCAATAATAATACTCAATGGTGAAAAATTGAGAGCTTTTCCTCTAAAATCAGGAACAAGACAGGGACGTCTTCTCTCACCACTCTTACTGAACACAGTACTGGAAGTCCTAGCCAGAGCAATCAGGCAAGAAAAAAAGGGCATCTGAATTGGCAATGAAAAAGTAAAAGGGTCAATATTTGCAGATGATATGATTCTATATATAGAAAATCCTAAAGACTCCACCAAAAAACTATTGGAAACAATCTGCAAATATGCTAAAGTTGCAAAATCTAAAATCAGTGTACAAAAATACACTGCTTTTCTAATATACTGACAATGAAAGTTCAGAAAAAGAAATGAAGAACAGCAATCTCTTTTACAATTGCAACCAAAAATATGTAAGTATTAATAAACTTAACAAAGTATGTGAAAGCCCTATACACTGAAAACTGCAAAGCATTATTAAGAGTGATTGAAAAATGGAACAACGACGTCAGAAGGAAACCAGGTTGCAAGATGGTGGCAAAACAGGTGGGAACAGAGTCCACTCCCCTCTGTGCACACGTGGAACACCTCACCAATCTTCTGAGGAACAGACTGAACAGCCAACATTATCCCAGCATACATGAAGGTTGGAGGCCAAACAAATGTAGAGGACATTGAAAAATCAGATGGTAAGGAGAGTGCTTTGGAATGATAAGGTCCCTGGGACCAGTGCAGGGGGACCAGTGCAGGGACCAGGGCGGCTGCAGCCTCTGCCGGGAACCTGCTAGGCCTGCTGCAGGATTCTTAGAAGAGAGCCAGGTCAACGGCTCCATCCCCTGTCAGTTAGGGAGGATAGAGTGGCACCAGGATCGACCTGGAGGATGCTTGAAGTCGCTGGGTGGAATAAAGACAAAGTGGCAAACACACAGGGGTGGTATCTTCCTGCTGAGACTGTGGATGCCAGCTGGACCAGAGAAATTGGGGAGCTGGGTGACTCCTGGAGAAGGGAGGGGAGTTGGGTTGTGACAGACCCTGACCAGGATAGTGTCTGATCTGGTTGGAAAGCTGGGCTGTGTGAGAAGCCAGGTACTTGTTTGGAGTGGCAACTTGAACAGGAGGGATTCCTACAGGGGGGTGGGGGGAAGGGTGGCTCTTCCTGGCTGCTTAGGGAGTTCTCTCCCAACACCCACCCCCGCCTCCCATGGCTGTGCCCCCACAGCCACGCAGCCTTGGCCATGGGCCCATCCCTGACACCACAGCCAGAGCTGTGCCCCTGCCCTCCCGCCCCTGCTGAAAGCGCCTGCCCGGGAGTCAGTATGTGCCCGACCCTGCTGCCCTACGGCGGCTGCTGCTGCTGCTGCTGCTGCTGCTGCTGCTGCTGCTGCTGCTACATGCCCATGACCGCTGCCCAAGAGGCGCGCACCCAGCCCAGCCAGCTCCACAGCTGTGTCCCCACACCCAAAGCCACAGCCACAGCTGCATGCCCACAACCTTCACCCCAGAGGCACGTACCCCCACCCACCTAGGCAGCCACCGCAGCTCTCCTACTCTGCCAGGTGTGACAAGCTCGCTATGAGGAAGAGGAAGCGCCTCCAGCGGCTGTGAGCAGCACAGCTCAGGAAGTTAGCACTCCTCAGAAAGATTTAAGTCAGTAGGGGAGGAGCCTACTACACTGAAGAGATTTTTGAGAGTCCCTAGCACCTAGGACAGCAAAGAGAGAGAGGTAGTGTGTGAGTTGCCTCTAATTGGTGCACCTCAAGAACACTACAACAGGTGGACTGAAGGCATAGGTCTGGTGCAGGGGACACAGGGAGCCCAGCAGCAAACTAACCAACTGGGCTGGAAGCTAGGCAACATGAAGAGTGATGCCCAGACCTGACCCCCATCCTGCCAAAACCACAGGAAGGGAGAAAAGCGAAACCCAACCACCCTCAGACTAAATGCAGCAGGAAGACCAGCAGAACTTGCTTGGCCGGTGTAAATCCAGCAGGAAGCTCTTTCTTTCCTTCCTTTCCCTGCCTTTCCTTTCTTTTCCCTTCCCTTCCCTTCCTTTCATTTCCCTTCCCTCCCTCCCTGCCTTCCTTCCTTCTTTTCTTTTCAAATTTTTCTCTTTTCTTCCCCCCCACCCCCAACAAATGAGACAATAAGACCTGGAGCTGTGAAAGACCGGAGTCAGACCCAAAGAGGGATCTTCACAACAACTGAGAAACTGAGACAAATTTCACTTTGCTATTCCAGAGAACTTGGAAGTTATTGATTATTTGCATTATTATTATTTTTTCATTATTTTTACTTCTTTTATTAGTATTCTTTTTATTTCTCTTCTTTTAGTTTAGTATTCTTCATCTCATTTGTTTAATTACATTGTTTGACTGGTTTTCCTTGTTCTCTCTTACAATAGTGTATTTTTAATTTTCCTCCTTTCACTTGACTTGTGTTCCAACAGCACACTACTCTACGTTGTGTACTTCCTATTCTTGTTATTCAGATCACATAGATTCTGCCATATGATTGTTGTTCCAGTATTATTGTAAATAATTGTTGTTCCATACAATTTCACATACTACATAGCACACAATTCTTAGCCCACGTCAATGTCTTCCAGAAATTTATTAATGTTGTGGTTAACTCTATTCACTCGCACTCTACACCTATTTTCTATCCTTTACTCTCATTATATCTCATAATATGACCTCCCACAAGCTCACTGCTTTCTGAATTCAACTCACAATCCTTCTCGCCTCTAAAAAGAGTCTTATCTTTTTTTCCACCCTTTCTAAAAAGGGGCTACTTGGGTGAAATATCACGGTTAACACTATACATATCCAAAGGATCTCCAAACTCTTCTCTATGGGTTGGTACTTTAAATCCCATAGAATACACTCCCTCTGTCTTAATCCATTTTGCCTTCCCCCTCCAACTGATCACATAAAAGAGAGGGTTGGAGCTGTAAACACCAGTATACCTGCTGGAAGAGACAACCCACCACCAAAGAAACCACCAACAGATAATAACGAAAGAAGGTGAAAGAGTGAGTGGAAGCCACACTAACCTCTACCCAGGACCTATCTGGAATTACAACTAAATGGTGGAGAAATTACCCACAACAAACAACTGAACAATAGCAAGAGAAAAACCTCAAAACTGTGAACAGACAGAAGAACCAGCTTCAACACAACCTGCCCACAGCCACACAACAGCATACAAGACATGCTGGGTGAAGCGACATTCAGTCAACCAGCTGGAGGGAAGGACCTACCAAATAAAGACCCAACAATAATTAAAACCCAAATATCCACAGAACCAACATAAATGACAGCCCAAGACCAGCAAGTTCAAGAAGATTGCACCACTGAATCTCACAAGTATCCTACCATAGTTCACACCATAAACCCAGGGAGTCAGAACACATCAATTTAAGCAGCAGAGGCTAACAAGACGAGTCTCAAGAACAATGGGAAAACAAAGAAACAAACCCCAAAAGAAGAGAAAGGAGGAAGCCTCAGAAAGAATGCTAAATGAAATACAAACAAGTCAACTATCAGATACTGAGTTCAAAGCAATGAAGCTCAATGAGCTCACAGAGAATTACCAAAAACTACAGGGAAACTACAATGAACTCACTGCAAACTATATCAACATGAAAAAGGAAATAGAAATTATAAACAAGGGCCAAGAGGAAATGAAGAATACAATTTCTGAACTGAAGAACACAGTAGATGGGATCAAAAGCAGGCTAGATGAGCAGAGGATCGAATTAGCAAGCTGGAGGACAAGGCAGAAAAAAAACACCCAGAAAGAGCAAGAAAAGGAAAAGAGGCTCAGAAAGAATGAAGAGGTGTTAAGGGAACTGCAAGACAACATGAAACATAATAATATCCATATAATAGTGATACCAGAAGAAGAAGAGCAAGGAATAGAACACCTGTTGAAAAAGTAATGATGGAAAACTTCTCTAATTTGATGAGAGAAAAAGTCAGACAAATCCAGGAAACACAGAGAGTCCCTGTCAAGAAGAACTCAGAGACCCACTTTAAGACACATCATAATTAAAATGGCAAAATTCAAGACAAAGAAAGTATCTTAAAGGCAGCAAGGGAGCAGCTGACTTCTCAATGGAAAAGTTCCAAGCCAGAAGGGAATGGCAAGAAATATTCCAAGTAATGAAAACCAAAGCCCTGCAACCAAGACTACTCTATCCAGAAAGGCTCTCAATTAAAATGGAAAAAATGGAAGGCCAAATAAGGAGTTTCCCAGACAAAAGATGCCTCAAAGAATACACCTCTTCCAAAGTAGCTCTATGAGAGATGCTAAAGGGTCTACTTTAAGAAAAGGAAAAAGAAAAAAGAGTGTGAGAGAGAAGAACATGTGTACAAAAAAATGACAATGAATAAGTACCTATCAATAACAACCTTAAACATACATGGATTAAATGCTCTAATCAAAAGACATAGAATAGCTGAATAGATAAGAAATCATGACCCACACATATGCTACCTATGAAAGACCCACCTCAGAACAAAAGATCTACACAGACTGAAAGTGAAGAGCTGAAAACAAATATCCCAGAAAAATACACAGGAAAAGAAAGCCAGGATAGCAATACTCATATCAAACAAAATAGACTTAAAAACATGGGCCATAAAAAGAGACCCAGAAGGTCACTTCATAATACTCAAGGGAATAATCCATCAAGAAGACATAAACATTGTAAATATATCTATGCACCCAACAGAGGAGCACCCAAATACATAAAGAACTCTCGGAGGACTTCAAGAAAGATATTGACAACAACACAATAATAGTAGGGGATTTCAACACCCCACTGTCAAAAATGGATACATCTTTCAAAACAAAACATCAATAAATGTATTGAACAAAGATAAAAACTATATGCCAAGAAATTTGAAAACCTAGGTGAAATGGACAAATTTCTAGAAAAATACAATGTTCCAAAACTGAATGAAGAAGGAGCAGAAAGCCTGAACAGACCAATAACAGCTGGTGAAATTGAAGCAGTAATGACAAATCTCCTGACACACAAAAGCTCTGGACCAGACGGTTTCACAGGAGAATTCTACAAAGCATTTAAGGATGTGCTAACCCATATCCTTCACAGACTATTACAAAAAAATCCAAGAAGATGGAAGACTCCCAAACTCTTTTATGAAGCCAGCATCATCCTAATCCCTGGAGCAGATAAAGACACTACAAAGAAAGAAAACTACAGGCCAATATCACTGATGAACATAGCCGCTAAAATCCTCAACAAAATACTGGCAAACTGTATCCAACAATACATTAAAAAGATCATACACCATGACCAAGTGGGATTCATCCTAGGGATGCAGGGATGACACAATATTTGCAAATCAATAAATACAATAGATCACATAAAGAAAATGAGACAAAAATCGCATCATCATATCAATAGATGTGAAAAGCATTTGATAAGGCACAGCACCCATTTATGATAAAAACAGTCAGCAAAGTGGGAATAGAGGGAGTATTCCTCAACATAATAAAGGCCATACAGGAGAGACCTATAGCCAATGTCATATTCAATGGGCAAAAACTTAAAAGCTTTTCCACTATCATCAGGAATGAGACAAGATGTCCTCTTTCACCACTCCTATTCAACATAGTATTGGCAATCCTAACCATAGCAATCAGACAAGAAAAAGAAATAAAAGGCATCCAAATTGTAAAGGAGGAAGCCAAACTGTCATTGTTTGCAGATAACAGGAAAGTAGACATAGAAAATCCTACAGGTGCCACCAAAAAAGTACTGGACCTAGTAAGTGAATTTGGCTAAACAGAGGGATACAAAGTCAATGTTCAGAAATTCAAAGATGTGCATTTATGTATGCTAACAATGAAATATCAAAAACAGAAATCAGGAAAAATATCTCATTTAGTATAGCAATAATAAAAGTAAAGTACCTAGGAATAAACCTAACCAAGGAGGTAAAAGACTTGTACTCAGAAAACTACACAATGCTGGAGAAATTAAAGAAGACACAAACGCATTGAAGCATATACCATGTTCATGGATTGGAAGAATTAACATCATCAAAGTGTCTATACTACCCAAAGCAATTTATAGATTCAACGCAATCTCTATAAAGTACCAATGACATATTTCATAGATACAGAACAAACATTTCAAAAATTTATATGGAACTGTAAACAACCCCAAATAGCTGTAGCAATTTTATGAAAGAAGAACAAAGTAGAAGGGATCACAATACCTGATATCAAACTGTATTAAAGGCCACAGTAATCAAAAAAGCCTGGTACTGACATAAGAACAGAGACATAGGCCAATGGAACAGAGTAGAGAGCCCAGAAATAAACTCATGTCTCTATGGTCAATTACTATTCAACAAAGGGGGCAGTAGCAAAAATGGAGTAAAACTAGCCTCTTCAACAAATGGTGTTGGGAGACCTAAACAGCTACATGTCAAAAAAATGAAACTGGATCACCAACTTACACCATACACAAAAATAAATTCAAGGTGGATAAAAACTTAAATATAAGCCGTGACACCATAAAAATCCTGGAGGAAAACATAAGTAGGAAAATCTCAGACATTCCATGCAGCAATATCTTCAGTGGTATGTCCCCTAAAGCAAGGGACATAAAAGAAAGATAAACAAAGAGGACCTTATCAAATTAAAAAGCTTCTGCATGGCTAAAGAAAACAGCATTAAAATGAAAAGAGAGCCAATAGTATGGGAAAACATATTTGCCAATGATATCTTGGACAAGGGTTTGATCTCCAAAATATATAAAGAACTCACATGACTCCAGTCCAGGAAGACAAAAAACCCAATTAAAAAATGGGCAAAAGACTTGAACAGACACTTCCCCAAGGAGGACACACAGAGGGCCCAGAGGCATATGAATAGATCCTTCACATCACTAGCCATCAGAGAGATGCAAATTAAAACTACAATGAGATACCACTTCATACCAGTTAGAACAGATATCATAAACAAATCAACAATCAACAAGTGTTGGAGAGGATGTGGAGAAAAGGGAGCCCTAGTGCACTGTTGGCGGGAATGCAGACTGGTGCAGCCACTTTGGAAAACAGTAAGGAATTTCCCCAGAAAACTAAAAATGGAACTGCCTTTTGACCTAGCAATTCCATTGCTGGGATCATATCCTAAGAACCCTGAAACACCAATCCAAAAGAACCTATGCACCCCAATGTTCATAGCAGCACAATGTACAATACCTAAGTGCTGGAAGAAACCTAAGTGCCCATCAGCAAATGAGTGGATCAAAAAACTATGGTACATTTACACAATGGAATATTACACAGCAGAAAGAAAGAAGGAGTTCCTACCTTTTGTAATGACATGGATGGAACTAGAGAGCATTATGCTAAGTGAAATAAGCCAGGCAGTGAGAGACAAATACCATATGTTCTCACCTCTAAGTGAAACCTAATCAACAAAACAAACAAGCAAACAACCTATAACCAGAGACATTGAAATTAAGAACAATCTGACAATAACCAGCAGGGAGGTGGTAGGGGGTAATGGGGAGGAAGGGTTTTCAGGAACCACCGTAAGGAATACATGGACAAAACCAAGGGGAGATAGAAGCAGAGGAGGTAGATGGGGATGGCTGGGGTGGGGGGGAGTGTTGGGGGATAAATGACAATTCTACTTGAACAATAAAATTATTTTTTTAAAGAAAAAGGCACAACAAAATGGAAAGATATTCCATGTTCATGGATTAGAAGAATCAGCATAGTTAGAAGTGGCCATATTAACACCCTGACTGTGGCTCAGTTGGTTGGGTGTTGTCCCACAAAATGAAAGGTTCCAGTTTGATTCTCGATCAGGGGACATGCCTGGTTTGCGGTTTGGTCCCAGGTCGGTGCATGTATGAGGCAACCAATCAATGTTTCTCTCTCACATCAATGTTTCTCTCCATCTTTTTCCCTCCCTCTCCCTCTCTCTAAAAAGAAATACATGAAATCTTTTTTTAAAATGGCCATATTACCAAAAGCAATGTACAGATTTAATGCTATCCTCATTAAAATCCCAATTTTATTTTTTAAAGAAATTGAACAAAAAAAAATCATTACATTTCAATGAAATCACTAAGACTCTGACTAGCCAAAACAATTGAGAAAAAAGAATGAAACCAAAGGTATCACATACCTGACTTCATATTACACTACAGAGCAACAATAATCAAAACAGCATGGTATTGGCAGATACCAGACACACAGACTAATAGACAGAATTGAGAGTCCAGAAATAAAACTACATGTATATGGACACATAATTTTTTCATAAAGAAGCCAAAAACACACAATGGAAAAAAAGAAAGCCTCTTCAATAAATGGTGCTGGGAAAATTGGAAAACCACATGTAAAAGAATGAAACTAGGCTACAGTTTGTCTTCATGTATAAAACTTAATTCAAAATGCATCAAGGATCTAAATATAAGATCAGAAACAATAAATTACATAGAAGAAAACTTAGATTACTAAACTCATGAACCTTGGTCTTGGAGGAGATTTGATGAATTTGACCCTAAAGGCAAGGAAAGGAAAAATTAAATGAATGTGACTATATCAAACTAAAAAGCAGAGGAAGGGTTTTCAGAAACACGTATAAAGGACACATGGACAAAACCAAAAGGGAGTAGGATCAATGGTGGGAAGTGGGGATGGCTGGGGTGAAGGTAGAGTTGTGGGGGGAAAAGGGAGACAACTAGACTTAAATGACAATTTAAAAAATGTGAAAAAAATTAAAAAACTAAAAAGCTTCTGCACAGCAAAAGAAACCACCAAAAAAAATGAAAAGGAAACCAAGTGAATGGGAGATGACATTTGCAAAAAACAGCTCCAAGGAGGGGTTAATGTCCAGTATATATAAAGAACTCATACAACACCACCAAATGAACAATCCAATTAAAAAATGGGCAGATGACCTGAACAGACACTTCTTTCAAGAAGACATACACATGGCCAACAGATATATGAAAAGATGTTCAATTTCAGTAGCTATTAGGGAAATGCAAATCAAAACTACAATGAGATAACATCTCATACCTGTTAGAATGGCTATTATCAACAAAACAATAATACAATAATAAGTGTTGAGAGGTTGTGGAGAAAAACAACCCTCATTCACTATTGGTGGGAATGTAAACTGGTACAGCCACTATGGAAAACATAATGGTGGCTCCTCAGAAAATTAAGAATAGAATTGCCATATGACCCAGCAATCCTTCTGTGTATCTGCCTGAAAAACTAGAAAACATTTATTTACAAAGAAATACACATCCCCATAATACACAGCACTATTCAAGGTGGCCAAGACATGGAAACAACCAGATGATTGGATAAAGAAGATGTGGTACATTATACTATGGAATACTAGTTAGCAGTAGGAAGATATGCAATACTGCCATTTGTGACAACATGGATGGACTTTAAGGTTATCATGCTAACAAAAAGCGTTCAGACAGAAAAAGTTAAGAGTCATATGGTTACCTTCATGTGGGATGTAAAACTGAAACTCAAGACACAGACAACAGCATGGTGGTTACCAGAGGGAAGGGACGTGGGAGTTTAGTAAAAGGTAAAGGGAGCTGACTATATGGTGATGAATATGATTTAACTTTGGGTAGTGGGCACACAATGCAATATACAGATCATGTATCATAGAAATCTGCACTTGAAATCTATGCAATCTTATTAACCAATGTCACCCCAATTGATTAAAAAATGGAAGTTTCAGAGAAAACATTTGCAAAATGTACATATGACAAAGGACAGATATCCAGGATTAATAATAAAAAGAAAAACAAGGCAATAAAAAAAAAACAGAAAAAAGATTTGAAGGGATACTTCATGAAGCAGGTATATGATATCTGTGAATGATCTAAAAGCACACAGAGAGTGCTCAATTTTGTTAACCACTAGGGAAATGGAGATTAAAAACTGCATGAAATACCACTAGACATCCATCACCAGAGATAAAATGAAAACTATCAAGGATAATGTAAAGCAGTAAGAACTCTCATATGTCGTTCATGGAAATAAAAAGTATGGCACAACCACTTTGCAAATAGGACAGTCATTTCTTATAACTACACATACAGTTACCTATTGACCTAGTGTGCTGGGTTGAATAGCACCTCACTAAAACATATGTCTACTTGGAACACATGAATGTGGCTTTATTTTGAAATTAAATCTTTACAGATGCAATCAATATCAGATAAGGTCTTAGTGGATTAGGTGAACCTTAATATAATGACTGGTATTCTTACAAGATGAGGGGGATTTGGATACAAAGACACATAAAAGGAAGAAGACTGTGTAACCACAGGGTCAGAGATTGTAATGATGCAGTTCCAAGCCAATGAATGCTAAGAAACGCCAGCAACCACCAAAAGCTAGGAGAATAAACATTCTCTCAGAACTGCCAGAAAGAGACAACCCTACCAACAGGTTGATTTTGGACTTCTGGTTTCTGAACTGTGAGAATATATTTCTGTTGTTTTAAGCCTTTCAATTTGTGGTAATTTGTTACATCAATCCTAGGAAACCATTATATTCAGCATATACCCTAGATATTACTCCAAAGGAAATAAAAACACATGTTTAACAAACGAAAACCTAGCATAAGGATATCAATAGCATCTTTTTCAAAATAATTGCAAGCCTTCAAGGTGTCTATCAAGGAACATATATAAACAGTGGGATGCTACTGGGCATTAAAAATAAACAGATTACTGATATATAATGCAACAACATGGATGAAACTTAAAATCTTTACATTAAGTGAAAGAAGCTGTCTACAAAGGAGTACATATTTTATGATCCTATTTATGCAAAATTGTACAGCAGACAAAGCTAATTTACAGTGAAATAAAATCAGATCAGTGGTAACTCTGAGGGACAAGGGTGGGAGTTTACTGGGATGCGCCACTAGGAAACTGTCTGGTAATGCGACAGTAACAATCTGTATTTTCATAAAGTTTGGGTTACGGAGGTACATGAATTATTTGAAGTAGTGGACTAATACACTTGAGAATCACATTTTCTGTAAGTAAATTCCACCTAACAAGAATAAATAACTCTAGGCAATTATATGCATGCCCCATTACTCCCATTAGTTTCATGGGGCCCACTTAGCTGAGATGAACTGCCAGGAACTGGCCCTCTTAAACGACAATGTGTGGAGATGTTCAAATGGATGCCCTGGACCTGAGTTATATGTCCCTGCCTGAACCACCCCCATGAGCCAACACAGAAGAATATCCCTTTCCTCTTATTACTTGTTATATCACCTTTGCCAGAAGCAGTTGGTGGTCAGATCAGATTTTAACACACACTCATTCCTACCAACCACTCTGAGAGGTAGAGGTTATTTGAAAAGAATGAGCAGATGCTAAGGACATGCCATGAAGACCGTAAAATGACAGCAGTTGCCACCCATGAACAGGGCCTCACAAGCTCTTTACCTACCCACAGGGACAACACCAGTCTCTTTTCCAAGGAGAGTAAAGCCTTGATACACTGCACTTATTCAGGTATGCTCAGCTACCCAGTTCTCCCCAAGAGGAACTACTTGCACTGAACACCACTCTTACCAACCAAGGAGATATTGCTAGAAAATCTGTTGAATGGCCAAAATAAAAAATAGTGCTAACACCAAATGCCAGCAAGAATGCAAAGAAACTGGATCTCTCAAATACTTGCTAGTAGGAATGTAAAATGGTATAGGCATTCTAGAAATGTTCATGGCACATTTTTTTTTTTTTTACAAAACTAAACATGTATTTACCATGTGACACTACAACTGCACTCTTGGGCATTTATACCAGAAATAAGAACCTTATGTTCACATAAAAACCTGTACATAAATGTTTATAGCTGTAAATCAGTCAAATGTCCTTCAGTGGGTGAAAGGTTTAACAAACTAGCACATTCATACCACAGAATACTCAGCAATTAAAGGAAGGAAATATTGATACATGCAACAATTTGGATGAATCTAAAGAGAGTTAATGATGAATAAAAAAGCAATCCCAAAGGTATCATGTAACATTCTTGAAATGACATTACAGAAACAGAGAACAAGTTAGTGGTTGCCGGAGGAAGAGAGGGGAAAAGGGAGAGTTGGCTGTGGGTATAAAAGTGTAGCACAAGGGATCCTTTTGATAAAACTCTGTCTTTAAATCTATTGGCAGTTACATAAATATAGACGGAAAATTTTCATAGAACTAATCAAACGTGCATATGAATGAAGGTAAAACAAATCCAAATAAGGTCGGTGCATTATATTAGCAGGAATACATGGCTGGTTTAACAAGAAAAAAATCAATGTAATTCACTAAATTAATAAATGTAATTTACTAAATGTAATTCACTAAAAATATAAAAACATGATCATGTCAAAGATGCCACAAACACACTTTACAAAAGTCCAAAATCCAGTCCCAATAAAAACTCTCATCAAAAAAGGTCTAGAAGAGAGTTTGTCAAGCTGATAAAGGGCAGCTATAAAACTTACACTTAGGAAGAAAGCATTCCTCATAACATAAGGAACAAGGGAAGGATGTCCACTCTCACCATTTAAATACATCATTGTACTAGATATTCTCACCTGTGCAATGAAGCAAGGAAAAGAAATTATAGATATACTGAATGGAAAGAAAGAAGGAAACTATACTTATTCACAAATAACAAGATTATCTAAGTCAAAAATCTTGTAGAACTGCCCCCACAAAAGCTACAAGGACTAACAAATAAGTTTTGCATGTTTACCAGAGATAAGATCATCATACATAAACTGTATCTCTGTGTACTATCAGCAAACAACTGAAAAGAGAAATTTAAAAATAGTTTAATTTAAATAACATCAAAATATGAAAAACAAAGGGGTAAATCTGAAAAGATGTTTAAAAACTACAAAACAATACTTATGGAAATTAAGTCCCATAAAAATGAAGTGATAGTCTGTGTTCATGTATTAGATGACACAAGTAAATTCTCCACAAATTGACATAGATTCAACTCAATCAAAATCCCAGCAGACTTTTTTTTTTGTAAAAATTACCAAACAAATTCTGAAATCCATTTGGAAATTCAAAGAGTCTGAAATAATGGGAGCAACTTGGAAAAAAAGAAAATACATTGGAGGATTGACACTAAATTCTACACTTCTTATAAAGCCACAATAATTAAGAATATGTGGTATTGGCATCAAGATATACAAAGAAAGGAGTGGAAAAAATAGAATCCATATATACACCCATACACATAAAGTCAACCAATTTGCCACAAAGGTGCATAAGCCCATCAGTTAAGAAAGGGTTGTCTTTCAAATAAAACAGTGCTGGAAAAATATGGATTATTTTGATGCAAAAAAAAAAAGTACTTAAATTCAGATCTGGTACCTAGCATAAAAATTTAAAATTTACTTGAAATAGATTATAGACCTAAATGTAAAATAAAAATTATAAAACTTTTAAAAAGAAAAAATATATGTGAAAATCTTTTAGACCTTATTTTAGGCAAAGATTACTTAAATATATCACCAAAAGTGAGATTCATGAGAGAAAAAACTGAAACTTGGACTTGCTGTTTGAAAGACACTATTAAGAGAATAAAACACAAGCCACACAGTAAATATACGTGAATCAGATATCTGATAATGGACTTCTATACAGAATACATGAAGAACACTCAAAATTCAATAATAAAAAGAAACTAATTTATTAAATGGTAAAAGACTTGAGAAGATATTTCATCAAAGAAGATATACAGATGGCGACTGAACACGTGAAAAGATCCTCATCATCAGTCATTAGGAAAATGTCAAGTAAAACCACAGTAAGATGCCAGTACTCAGCTATGAAAACGTCATTAAAATAATACCAAGTGTTGACAAAGATCTGGAACTCTCATACACTACTGGTTGGAATGTGGAAGAGTGCAGCCACTTTGGAAAATAGTTTGTGAGGTTAGTAAAAAGTTAAACATATGAGGTACTATACAAATCAACCATTCCAATCCCAAGAATTTGTCAAAAAAAAAAAAAAAAAGCGCATATGTCCGCACAAAGATTTGTCATGATTTATTCACACAGGCTTTATTTGTGTTCATCAGAACTGGAGACTACACAAAGTCTTTCAATAGGAATAGTTAAATAAATTGTGATATCTTTGAACTACTTGGCAATAAAAAGAAATGAACTATTGATCTCTACACAACACTATGGATGAAATTCAAAGTAATTATGTTGAGTGAAAGAATCCACTACATATTCTGTATGATTTAACTCATATGAATTCCAGAAAATGCAAACATCTACAATGATAAAAAACAGATCAGGTGTTGCCTGGGGATGGGGAGGAGAGGGAGGACAGTGAGGCACGAAGGGACTTTGGAGTGATAGGTACACTTGGTTGTTTGGATCGTGGTGACAGTTTGATGGCTGTATATGTGTCAGAACTTATCAAATTTTACACTTTCGATATATTTAGCTTATTATACTTTGATAACATACCTTATTATCCCCAACTATTGTACCAAATAACATATTTTTCTATTATACCATAATTATAGCTCATATAAAAGTTGTTTTATAAAACAGGCAAAAGCAGTGAATTTTCTATAAAGTTCAATTCTCAAATGTACACTTATATTTAGAAGCAACAAAATAACAAAAATAAGAATATTGAAAATAAAAAAGGAAAAAAGATAAATCATGAAAAAATTTATCCTTACCTACCAACATTCACATAAAATTTTAATCCCAGTTGTATTAAAGACCTATAATGTTCCCAGAATTTATATGGAATGTCTACAAATCAATAACAGAAAGAAACATCCCAAATATAAAGGAAACACCTTGAATAGTTACATTACAGAAGAAGAAACACCAATGGCAAATCAATATAGGAAAAGATACTCATGCTACTTTGGAAAGTAAACCCCTCCAGATTTCAACACAGAATGAATGCATGGGTGAAAAACTAGGTCTGACAATACCTAGTGCTGGTGAGGATGTGGAAGACCCAGAGCTCTCATCACTGCTGCTGGAGTGCACAGTGGCATAACAGCTTCAGAACACGATGTGGCACAGCCTAATCAGTTGAGGCCACTCATGCCTGTGAACCAGCTACCGTGCTCCTGGATACTAGGCATCTACAGAAACTTTTGTAATATATCACAACATTACTTAATAGCTAAAAATTAGCAATAACTGAAATCTCCAAAGGAAGGGAGTTGATACTTAAAGTACATTAAAATAGAAATATTCATATAATGGAATCATATAACAGCTTTAAAAAGTATAAACCAAACCTGTACATTGTAACATGAATCTCACAGAGAGCTGGTATAAGGGCATATTCCAAAAGGATATGTGCATTATGATACCTTGTGCAGAGAAGTTTGCAAACATGCAAAACAAACACTCTACATCAGCGATTTTCAACCTTTTTCATATCATGGCACACATAAGCTAATTACTAAAATTCTGTGGCATACCAAAAATATATATTTTGCTGATCTGACACCAAAAAATAGATATAATTTTGATTCAGTCACACTACACAACTGTTGTTGTGTTGGCTGTTGTCATTTTTTTATTTGACAATGTGAGGGAAAAGAGGTCAGCGTTCCTCACTAAACAGTCAGGTAAGGCATGTTTTAAAAACTCTTTCAGCGCAGTGGTTGAAAATCGCTGCCGTATACGGCTGAAGACCATCAAATGGATAAAAAGGATAAAGGTAGTCATGGCAATGCCAATGCAGAAATTGGATTCTCAGGGCAGAGTGGAGGAGCAAAATACAAACAGAGAAGGTACAGGGCTGTTGCATGGATTTACAACATTTTATACAATGGGAAGGCACATCACCTGCTGAGTGCCTCACTGGCCTGTCTCCTTGTCTGCCTGGTGCTTCCCACTCACCTGGACAAAGGACCAGAAGACATTCGCTCTCCTCTCTCGAGGATTCATCCCCTTGCTCCAGTTGTGTGATGAGTTTTGGTTTAGAAAAGGCAATTCCTACTTACAGGAAAAGAAACCAAAGTTACATGGAGTTAGTGGATTAAAAGGCTATCACAGGACTCAGAGTCAGTTGGGGAATGCAGTAACCCAAAGAGGGCAAAAGTTCTTTGAAGGATAACAAAGAATGACTAAGGAAAGGGTAATCCTGGACTTGAAAGTAGTACACTGATTCTCCACTGTGCTTGAGTGAATACAAATATTTCCCCATTTTAAGCACAATCTCTTGAGAGAAAGGGCTGGGGCTTGGAAGAGGCCTGGGAATACAATGATTTCATGGAATGAAATGCAAAAAAAAAACACCACATACACACATATGAATAACTTCAGTATTTTCAAATCTATAGAATCCAGATATTCTGGGGGTATAGGGAAAATATTTTTCTCTCTCAGCCAAAAGCATGGCAGCTGCTGCATAAAATCTTGAAATGCCCACAGGCAGAGTCCAAGACCTGCAAGGGCCGTCCTTACCCAGTGACACCAAGTGGCTGTAGTTCTCCAACATTACATCCCGATACAGGGTCTTCTGAGAAGGACTTAGTAGTTTCCACTCCTTTTTGGTGAAGGTCACAGCTACATCTCTGAAGGCCATTAATGCCTGTAACAGAAACATCTCTGCTCACCAAGGAGCCAGCCACACCCAGCAATAGGATGGCAGCAAAGAGGCTGGCATGGGGCACCTAGATGAGATCCATAGATCCTACTTTTAACCTGAACCCTGAAGCCATGTGTTCAATGCTATAAATCCCTTGCCCGTATTACTAGTAAGTCTATTTAGGAGTTCATTCTTTTGCTTTGTTAATCTCCATGTTATGGTACTGTCAAAAAAGTTTTGATGACTGTAGCTATGTAGCAGGCCTTGAAATTAGCTAGACTGGTTTCTCCCACTGTATCCTTCATTTTAAAGATATTTTAGCTATTCTAGGGCATGTGCCTTTCCCTATAAATTGTAGAATAATCTTGTTCATAGCAACCAAAAATTGCTGATTTGGGGAAGATTTGCATTAAACCCAAATACCAATTAGGGGAGAACTGACATCTTTACTATGTTGACTCTTTAAATCCATGAACTTATTGATACATCTCTCCATTTATTGAGGAGTTCTTTGATTTCTTTCATCAGCATTCGGGTGGTTTCAGCATACAAATCCTATGTATGTTTTGTTAAGAATTTCTTTTCTCTCTCTTTTTTCATTGATTTTAATAGTATTGTATTTTTAGTTTCAGTGACTGTATGTTCATTGCTATGATACAGAAATACAGTTGTTTGTATGTTTTATCTTGAATCCTGCAACCTAGCTGTACTCGCTTATCAGCTCTCAGAGTATTTTTTCCTCTTAGGTTCCTTGAGATTTTCTACATTGACAATCCTGGCATCTGCATATAGATAGGGACAGGTATATTTCTTCCCTTAGAATTATATGCATTTTATTTCCTCTTCTTGCCTTTACTGTAGCACTTCTAGCACAATAATGAATAAGAGTGGTAAGAGCAGACATCCTTGCCTTGTTCTTGATATAAAGAGGAAAGTACTATGTCTCACAGCATTAAGAATGCTGAGATACCATATCACACTGCCTAGGATACCTATTATCCAAGAAACAGAAAAGAACAACTGGTAGAGTGTGAAACTGCAACCTTTGTGCATTACTAGTGAGAAAAGTAAAATTGCAGTTTCTATGAAAAAGAGTTGGGCAGTTCCTAAAAAAGTTAAACACTCAATTTACCACAGGATCCAGCAAAGAACTGAAAGCAGGGACTCAAACAAGTAGTTGTACACCAATGTCTGTAACAGTGTCAGTCACATTAGCTCAAAGGTGGAAATGACCCACATGTCTACAAACAGATAAAGCGAATGTAATATATACAATTGTATATCATTCAGCCTTAAAAAGGAAAGAGATTCTGATACATGCTACATCATGCATTAGCCTTGAAAACATTTTGCTTAGTGAGAGAAGCCAGTCACAAAGAACAAATGTTGTTTACTTCCACTTATAACAGGTACCTAGAATAGGCAAACTCAGAGAGACAAAGTAAAATAGAGGTTACCAGTAGCTGGGGAGAATGGAAAATGGGGAGTTATTATTTAATGAATAGACCTCAGTTTGGGATGATGAAAAAGTTCTGGAAATGAAGAATGGTGATAGTCGTACAACACAGTGAATGTACTTAGTGCAACTGAACTGTAATTTCTCACTTACCATTGTCCATAGATTCTGTGAGTTTAAACAAAATGATATATAATGAAACCAATTTACCATAGACTAATTGATATAAATATGAGTTAAGTTCCTATAGTATCTATAGTATCTCATCATTGTAACAAAATATTGAACAAAAACACATTTTGCCAAGACCTGTTATACACTAAAAAAGTTAAAATAGTAATTTGTTGCATAAATGTTAGCAATAAACACGAATAATGTTAGCCATAGATTTTTTTGTAGATGTCCCTATCTAATAGAGGAGTTGCCATCTGTTTCTACTATTCTGAGATGTTTTGTTTTTTTTTCACAAATGGTTGCTGAATTTTGTCAAATGCTTTTACTGCATTAACTGATGTAATCATGTGGTTTTTCTTCTTTAGTCTGTTAATATGATGGATTACATTAACTGAGTTCCAAATATGGATCCAGACTTGTATCCCTGGAATAAATGGTACTTAGTAATGGTGTATAGTTACTTTTATATATTGCTGAATTCAATTTGTTGATAATTTAAGGATTTTTGTTTCTCTGTTCATGAGAGATGTTGATCTCTAGTTTATTTTTCTCTTGTCCTTGTCTGCTTTTGTTATCCATATAATACCTGCCCCATAAAGTGAACTGGAAAGTGTTCCCCTCTCTTTTATTTTCAGGAAGAAATCATGTAGCAGTGGTGAATTCCACAGTAAAATCACCTGGGCATAGAGATTTCTTCTGTGAGAGTTTTTAAACTACAAACTGGTCCTTCTTAAAAGTTATAGGGCTGTTCCAATTATTTCATATTGCAAGTTAAGGTAGTTTTTGTTATTCAAAAAATAAGCTCATTTCATCTAAGTTTCCAAATTTGCAAATGGGTGGCTATT
The DNA here is from genome assembly GCA_004027475.1 of Anoura caudifer. NCBI lineage: Eukaryota > Metazoa > Chordata > Mammalia > Chiroptera > Phyllostomidae > Anoura > Anoura caudifer. The sequence continues at coordinate 17,275 of PVKU01005507.1, read as the reverse complement.
CTTTTGATGGCTACATATTTGTAGTAATATCCCTTGTTTCATTCTTGATACTGGTAACTCATGTGTATTCTCTTTTTTCTGAGTCATTTTGCTAGATGTTTGTTGATGTTGTTTTCAAAGAAGCAGCTTTTATTTCACTTTTTCTCCATTTTTATTTTCAATTTCATTGCTTCCTGCCTCTTGCTCTTAGTTTTGCAGGTTCTTGAGGTAGAGGCTTAGATGAGGTCCTGGGCATCTATCTAAGTTCTCCTCCAGGCCTTCCTTCCATGCCATCAGACAACATCACCACAGACCACAATGTGGTGATAACCCAAGGGAAAAGGGGATGGAGATTAGGTGGGCAAGGTGGGGTGATGGGTACATGATGCAGTGTGCAGATGGTGTTTTATTGAGTTGTACACTTGAAATCTGCATGGCTTTGTGAACCAAGGTCATCCCAATAAATTCCTTTTAAAAAGGTCATCCCAAGGTCATTCCTTTTAAAAAAGGACAAATGCATCTTGGCATGGACTTCAGTAAGTTTATCATGTTTGTCACACACTTGGTTTTATAGACCTGTAGGTTTATCTCTCTTGCCAAATTTGGGAAGTTTGCAGCTATTGATTTTCCTAAAACTTTTTCAAACCTGTCCTTCTTCACTTCTCCAGAACTACAAGCACGAATGTTAGATATTTTGTTATACTTCCACAGTTTGTGAGACTCTGTTCATTTTTTTTCCAGTATATTTTTTCCCTGTTGTTCAGATTGGATAATTTATGTTGTTCTATCATCTAGTCCAATGATTCCTGCTACCTCTAATCTGCTAGTAAGCTCATCTACTGAGCTTTTTTTTGTATTCATCAGTTATGAAATTTCCATATACTCATTCATTATAACTTCTATTTCTTTGCTAAGGCTTTCTAATGTTCCACTTATCTTGTGGAAGAAAAGGAGCCACATACTAATGTGACAAGCTCAGGGGAGGCCTGCATGATAGCCTTACAAACTCAGAGACCTAACGTAACCCACAAAGGGTGGTCTGAAATTAAAACTTATCAACTAAAAGCAGTTTATGGCAGGTAGTCATGCCCTAGGCTCAATCTTCCCTGATAAAAGTTAGTCTTTGCCTTAATTGAACTTGTCTATTGTCTTTTTTGCATACTTTTGGAATGTCAAAATAATTTCCTTTTACCAGACCCCTCAAACGCAGGCATGGAACCAGAGGGAGGCCACAAATCCCCTCATTGTTATTGTCATCATGTTAATTGTTGACTGTTAACTATCTGTACACACCTATGTGAAAGAAGCATGTGTCTATCATTTTACTTTTTATCCAATCACAAAGGTCCCCCCTCCTCGCTTTGATTTCTTCTACCTCCCTAACTTATCACCGATGGATTTCATGTAAACAACTTAATCTTCTCTTTTATTGTAATGTATAAAATAAGGTACAAAACTGCCATTTTCCAGAGCATTTTCTCAGTCCGTTGAGATTTTGCTTCCTGGCAATTGTCCTCAGTTTGGCTCAAATAAACTCACAAAAATTCTCTACAGGTTTGAATGTTTCTTGTGTTAACAATCTTAAGTGTATTCTATTAGCTGTGGCTATCCAGTTGTCCAAGCACCATTTGTATGGACTGTTCTTTTCCAATTGAATGGTTTTGGCACAAAAAAATCAATTGACCATGTATGTATATGATGATCCTTTTTTTCCTGAGTTCTCAGTTCTATTCCATTGATCTTTATTTTTATCCTGATGGCAATACAACAGGCTTCCCGCTGTCACTTGGTACTAAATATTGAAATAAGGCAGTGTGAATCCTTCAATTTTTCTTTTTCTTTTTCAACTGATTTTGGCTATTCTGGATCCTGTGAAATTCCAAATAAATCTTTAAATATTTTTTTACACAAATGGGGATTATACTGAATCTATAGATCACTTTCATTTAGTATTGTCATCTTAGCAATATTAAATCTTCCAATCCATAAGCATGGGAAGTCTTTCTATATTTAGGTCATCTTTAATTTCAGCAATATTTTATAGTTTTTAATAAATGTCTTTTGCTTCTTTCTATAAATGTACTGCTGAGTATTTTATTCTTTTGATGCTATTATAAATGGAATTTTTTAAAAATTTTGTTTGAAAAAATTTTTTGTTTGGATAGTTCACTGGGAATGTACAGAAACACAACTGACTTTGCATGTTGATTTTGTATTCAGAGTTTCACATTCACTGTATTTTAAGGGGTCTCTCTATTCCTATAAATTTTCACTTGTGGATTCTCTGATGCCTGTTGTGAATTTTGATTAAAGGTTTTCCCACACTCATGATATTTATGCGGTGCTATTGGCTTCCAAGGAAATAACATTAAGTAAGGTCACAAAGGTGGGGCCCTATAGTAGGGGGTGCTTTATAAGAAGAGGAAGACACCAGAGCTCATTTGCTCTCTGTGTCTGCTGAGTGAACACACAGAAGAAAGAGAGCCATCTGCAAGCCACGAAAAGAGCCCTCACCAGGAACTGAAATCAGTTGGCACCTTGACCTTACACTTCCCAGCTTTGAAAACTATGAGAAATAAATTTCTGTTGTTTAAGCCACAGGTTTGGTATTTTGTTATGGCAGCCCTAGCAGACTAATACAGATTTTGGTTCTGACAGTAGGACACTACTGTAACAAATATCTAGAAATATGGGAGTAGCTTTGGCACTGTGTGATGGGTAGAGGCTGGAAAACTTAGTAAGCATATACTAGAAAAATCTGAAGGGATAATAGGTACAAATACAATATTCTAATTTCTGCTCCAATGCAAAAGCCCTTAGCAGAAATGCCTAAGTGTCATGTTGTATGTATGGTTCAGATTATTCTATATAATTCAGATCCAACACAAAACAAAGTATATGGAAATGCTACTTAAAGAATCCTAAAATATGTAAGTTCTATGCCTCAAATCACCAACACCAAAACAAACCCCTTTATTCTTTCATTCTTTCAAAATAAGTTAAGATTGTGGACTCTTTAGGAAACAAGTATGTTGAATGCCTGACACTCTTCCAGGTATGGAAACTTCATCTTAAAAAACTAAGACACTCAGATGCTCATGTTCTGGCATGAATTTTTCGCAAGGAAGTGAATCAAAGGAAAAAAATGTATCTGGAGAGATGTTGGTCACAGAGAGAATTAATTAAGTTCAGGGTATGCTAAGGATCCCACAGGAAGTGGCAGAATAGGGATAGAAAAAGTGAGCTGGTACAGAATTCTATTTTGGCCAACAATACTTCTCTGGTAACACCATAACTGATAAAGTGAAACATACAAAAGGAAAGCTTTCCCTGTTAATGTTAGGGAACATTCTGATTTGTATGCACTACATACACACTTTTCTTGAAGATACAAAAGGTTTGACAATTGAGGGACACAGCTCTCAATGACATCTAATAATATGAAAACCAATCATTTTTAACTTATACAGTAACAAACAAATATCTACCATATGAGCCCAGTATTAAGATCAAGTTTAGGACTGCTACTCAAGATGGAGACCTAGGTAACCATGGCTTGCCTCCTCACACAACCATAGCAAAAATTACAACTAAAATATAAAAACAACTATCACCTAGAATCATCAGAAAATCAAGCTGTATGAAGTCCAACAACCAAGGACTTAAAGAAGTCATATTCATCCAGATGGATAGGAGGGGCAGACACGTGGAATGGGTGGCCCCACACCTATGTGTGGTGGATAAAAATTGAGAGGGATATCTGGGAAGTGAGAGAGATCCCAGCCCCACAACAGACCACCCAGCCCAGGGTTTCAGTGCCAGGAAGATAAGTCCACATAACTCTGGCCATAAAAACCAGTGGGGACTGGGGTGGAGAAAGAAACTGAGGGATTCTTAGGAGTCTCCACTTGAAGGGCCAGGAAGGGACTTAAAACTTATGGACTCACTCCCTCTGGGCTCCAGCACTGGGGCAGAAGCTGGAGAGGCTCAGTGGTACACAGTGAGATACTGAAATGTCTGGCATCAGGGCAAGTGCTGGGGAACAGCTTCCTTCTGGGCAAAACCCCAGAGGCCAGGCAGTGGCCATTATCACTTTTCGAGCCCTCCCAACACAGAGTCACAGAGCAACAACACCATATCGGAAAATCCATCAACCTGGTTGCCCCACCCTGGCAGTTACCTTAGGCCCTGCCCATCTAACTTATAGGTGTACTTTTCTACATTAGGCCACACTACTAAGACAGAAAATCAAAGCATTTCTGCCTAATACATAGAAACAAACACTGGGAGGCTGCCAAAATGAGGAGACAAAGAAATATGACCCAAATGAAAGAACACAATAGAACTCCAAAAAAAGAACTACATTAATGCAGATAAGCAATCTATCAGATGCAGAGTTCAAAACACAGGTTATTAGGATGCTCAAGGAATTCACTGGCTACTTCACCAACATAAAAAAGGACCCAGGCAGAAATGAATGGTACATAAGTGAAATAAAGAAAGAATCACAGGGAATTAACGGTGGAGTGGATGAAGCCAAGAATCCAATGACTTGGAACATAAGGAAGAAAAAGCATTCAATCAGAACAGCAAGAAATAAAAAGAATTCAAAAAAAAAATGAGGATAGGCTAAGGAGCCTCTGAGAGAACTTAAAACATGCCAACATTCGAATCATAGGGGTGGCAGAAGGAGAAGAAAAAGAGTAAGAAATTAAAAACTTATTTGAAAAAATAATGAAAGGAAACTTCCCTGATTTGGTGAAGTAAATATGCATACAAGTCCAGGAAGCACAGAAAGTCCCAAACAAGATGGACACAAAGAGGACCACACCAAGAAGCATCACAATTAAAATGCCAAAGGTTAAAGATAAAGAGAGAAAAAAACAGCAAGAAAAAAGCAAATAGTAACCTACAAAGGAATTCCCCTATGATTGTCAGCTGATTTCTCAAAAGAAAATGCAGGCAAGAAGGCGCTGGCAAGAAGTATTCAAAGTTATGAAAGGCAAGGACCTACATCCAAGATTACTCTATCCAGCAAAGCTATCATTTAGAATGGAAGGGCAGATAAAGTGCTTCCTAGACAAGGTAAAGCTAAAAGGGTTCATCATCACCAAGCAATTTTTACATGAAATGTTAAAGGAACTTATTTAAGAAAAAGAAGATCAAAATTGTGACATTAAAATGGCAATAAATTCACAACTATCAATTAAATCTTAAGCAAGCAGAACACAAACAGAATCACAGATATGGAGATCATTTGAAGGGTTATTAGCTGGGAGGGGCAAGGAGGAGAATGGGTGACAGGTGCAGGGTTTAAGAAGTACAAATTGATAGGCTCAGAATAGACCAGAGAATGTAAGAACAGTATAAGAAATGGAGAGACCAAAGAACTTATATGCATGACCCATGGACAAGAAGTAGGGGTAGGAAATTTGCCTGAGGGTTTTGTGGGTACCAGTGGGTGGGGCACAAAGAGGAAAAACTGGGACAACTGTAATAGCATAATTAATAATATATATAGATCAAGTTCAGATCTTCTTGCAGAAAAAAATCTACCTTTGATATATTTATAGAATAGGCAATACAAAACTGAATTAGCACAGTTGATACTATTTTGTGCAACTGATATAATCAGCACAGAAATGCCCTGCCAGGCATCTGTTAGGCTGGTCAGTAAATGTTAACTGCACTAAATAATGACAAGTTCCCATCCTCCCTAGTCTTAGAGATTAGAAAATCTTTCTATCAAGACATACACTCATTTAATTAGTATTTATTTCCAAATTCTTGATTTCAACATGGCAAACTCCTTCTCAGAATCCTTCAAAGTCCAGTTTACTTCAATTTCAAGTCCATACTCCTCAGCATGGCTTCCAGGAGTCTGCCTCAACTGTCTCCATCTAGGCTCAGAGGGGATGAAGGCAAAGCCTTCAGGTCCAGGCAAGTAATGAGTGAAGCAGGCACCTCAGCTTTGGGGCCAAGGAGCACAACAGTGTGACTACACTGTGGAGATACTGTTTGGCTCCAGCCATCTCTCATGTGCCAAGAGCATGGATGTACAACAGTGGGAAATAATCTATTCTCAGAAAAGTTGGCAATCCAGACCTTTAGTAATCTTCCAGTTTTTAAGTGGAAAACTCATTTCAACATAAAGCACAGGGCCAGTCACACTAAATCTATCCATGAATATCAAGTGACAGCAGTTCACTACACAGAGAAAAATGATGTGACCAAAGGCCACTAGCAGCTCCAAGCTTCCCATAGGATGAGGGATAGCCTGCCAGTCACCCAGACTCAGACACACTATGCTTCCTGCCCCATTTCAACAAGAATGCCTTCCCTCAGCTTTTCAATTTGCTAACTCCATCATGGCAGGGGTGGGGTGTACATTCAGTTCCACCCTCAAAGACTTTCCTCCACTTTATCATGCCCTGGAAACTGCTAGGCATGTAAGCACAAATGTTCTGTATTTGTAATTTAACTGAAATTGCAGTTTTCTACTTGGTGAATGCAAGAGCATGAATGAAGGAGAAGAGTCTAAGAAAAGGCTCTAGGTAAGATGGGTCACATCTCCAAGATGAGGGCTAGGTATGGCCTAATACCAGCAAGGTATTAGGACAAAAAAAGGCAATAGGTCCATCCTGAAAGAGCTAAAAAGAAATCTCAGGACTCACCTCATCCCTTGTTGTCAGGAGCCCTGGAACCATATTCCTGGTCTGCTGATTGCTCTTCCTAGAGAAGAGTCAAGTTGCACAAGCAGAGCTGGGAAAAAAGGAGAGAAATAAGGAGGAATACCCTTCCACCCAGCATCCCAGTTCAGCAGCAGTCAGGGGAGGTATGCAAGGCAAGTTGTAGAGCATCAGAATAACTCATTCTTAACCAGTGTCCTGTAAATAAGGACCCTATAGCTGGGCCAGGAAAGGGCTCAGCCCCAATGTCTGATTGGGAAATCAAGCCCCCAGCAGCTGATGAGACACTGTCACTGTGTGGACTCTATCTATTAAAAGTGGCCACAGATGACCACTCATATTGAGAAATAAAGTGACCTACCATAGTGAAAACAGAAGTTCCCCATCTAAATCTGTCCTGAGGCCAAAGGACAAGGCCCAGGAATCTCAAAACAGAAAGAGCACATATAGGCTGTGCAGAATGTAGATTCTGGGGGAAACTTTGAGCAGGGCAGAAGCCATAACCTGGTTTCAACCTTCCCTCCACTTATGTACCCGAGGTTAGGTTCCCAAGAATTTAAATGTATCTTGAAATTTAAGAATGGGCAGTCAGCAAATGCCCCAGGCTTCAACAAGTTAATTTCATAAAGAAATTTTTAAGAGGGGAGAGTTTTCTTAATTCAAAGCTACTTAAGAGACAAACCATTCTTTATCTGTCATCTACAGGACTTGTTTGCACAAATGAACATTTTGGAGACTATGAAGGATAGTACAATATGAAATGGGTATTAAATGATGTTAGAGAATTATTGTGAATATTGTTCAGTGTGATTATGATAATCTAAGTATAGAGAAAATGAGTTAAAAATGCAGTTGAATACTGAGGGGTAATTTTCTTAAAATGTAAAGCCTTCAACAAGTTAACAGCAGAGAGAACTAGAAGGGAGAAAAAAAAGCATAAACTACAGCATACAAGCACTCTTAATGAATCAAAGGAGACTTAAGAAGCATATCAATCACATGTATGTATGAACCCTTTGTTTAGACATTGTTGAGGCAATCATGGAAATATAAACACTGACTAGATATTACATGGCATTAAATAATCAATATTAATTTTATTAGGCTTAGGTTAAGAATGGGCTATGCCAATACCCTCTGCAAATAATTGTGGCTATGCTTAAAAAAAGAGTGCAAAGTCTACAGCTAATACCATATTTAATAATGAGAAATTGATGCTGTTCTGCTAACATCAGAAACAAGGCAAGGGGGAGATCAAAGATGACCTCCTCCTAGGGCCAATCTGGCATTACAACTAAATTGTGGAGAAATCACAAACAACTGAACAGTAGTAAGAGAGAAGACTTATAACCTCAGAGAGAAAGAAGAATCAGCTTCAGCACATCCTGACTGAGGGTGGAGATGCAAAAAGGTTGGCTGGGCAGCCAAAGATGGCAGCTGAAGCACCGACTGAGTGGATCCAGAGAAGTGTGAGGTTTAAACTCTACGCTTGGAAACCCAGCCTAGAACACCAGAGCCAAAAAGTACACAGATAACATCCAGTGGTGAAAAGCAGCAGGGTTTCTCTCTGCCACACATGGACAGCTTAAGATGCAAAGAGCTATTTAAAGGGTCAACACAAAAATTTTCATTTGCAGCCACTTACCCTGGGCTCCAGAAAAGTGGGGTGCAGAGTGAACTAGAGATACCTGAGGAGAGACTGGGGACAGAAGCTCTTGGGAGAGAACTAAGAGTAGACACTGGGATCCTGGTGCTAAGTCATCCCCCATATGGCAGCAGCCATCTTGCTCAGGCAGACCATTCCTTCCCACTCACCCAGCCACAGCAGCTTGAGGGGAAACAATAGCCCCACACAAGTAAGAATTCTGCCCCTCCCTGTGGTGCTTAAGCCTGACTGCTGAGTGCAGAGTGACTAGACTAACAACAGAAGGAGTCAGCCACAGGCAGTAGATTCCTGGAAGTCTCCAGCAGGCTGCCTAAGGTAAGATAGTGTTACCATCTGACATCACCAGAGGTGGATCCAGAGAGAAAAAAGTGGTAAATACTAGATGCTACTGAGATGAAATCCATTCTTGCCTTCTCCATGATTTGCAATATTATTTTCTTTTCTGTATAGCTTTTTAACATTCATTTCTTGTCCATCAAGTTTGTGAATATTAAGTCACCGTATTTTATACTATAGTTTATTTCAATTCACATATTTTGTCCCTCCTTCTCTTACCCCATTTTACCTTCTTTTCCTCTTATTATTTTCAATTTAAATTTTGTTTTCTCTCTTGCTACAACTTGTTTCCATTCCACACTCTTACTGTTTCTCCCTGGTCCAGCCGCTCAAAACCAATTTTCTTGTCAATGGTCATCTCATATTCATTTTCCCACTATAAAAATATCTATGATCTCTCTCCAGCTTTAGCGATCTTTGCTTGTTCATTGTGGATAGGGTAGATACTGTTGCATTTTATTCCATTTTATCCCTACATCTTCACTAATTTTGTATTTCAAATCTCAAATTTTACCATTCTCCTCTCCTACTCTTTTTTTGGTCTCAAACTTTAATTTTGCCCTGTCTTAGCCTGTTGTATATCTTTCTTTTCTTTTTCTCTTTCATTGAGCCCTGTTTTTCTTTTTCTTTATGTCTCAAATTTTAACTTTTCCCTGTCTTAGCCTGGTTTTCATTCCTCACTCTTAGTAGTCCTTCTTCCTTTATCATCTCAAAATTACTCCCCTTTACTCTAGACATCTCTTAAGCTTTTCTTTCTTTCCTTCCCTTTTCCCCCTTATTTCAATCCCACCTACATTAATTTTAGCTTATTTGTTGCTGATAGTGCTGTGGTGGATCTTTCTCTCCAATTTGGTTCCTACTTTATTATTTATTTACTTTTTTCCCCTTTGTCTTTCTCTCTCTCACTTTATTTTATTTTAATTTCTGTTTAAACCTAACATTATATGCTTCCCTTCTCTTACTCCATTACACCTTCTTCATTCCCTTTTCTATCTCTGATGTAAATTTTACTTTCTCTCTTCACATTGCTCCAATGCCGAACTCTTGTTAGTACTCCTCCCTCTACCCTCTCAAAATTATTTCTCTTTCAGTAGGTCATCCCATATTCACTCTCATTTCTTATAATAGTCTTAATCTCTTTTACCCTTATTTAATACTACTCCATTTGATGTTGATAATGAGATTGCCAGGGAAGGTTATTTTGGGGGCTGTGGATTTGTTTCCTGGGCTTTGTAGTTTAGTTCTGGCAACACCTGAACAACAGCATACAAGACATAATGGGAACAGTGACCCTCAGTCAACCAGCTGGAGGGAAGGACCCACCAAAGAATGACACAACAAGAAGCAAAGCCTAATTACATCCAGAGAGCCAACATAAACAGCATAAAGGGCATCCTAAGAGCATCAAGTTCAGTAGGTCAAGGAGATGCACCACTTAATCTCACAGGTCTGCTACCATAGAAATTCAAACCACAAAGACAGGGAGTCAAAACAGATCAATTTAAGAAGCAGAAGCAAACAAGAAGAGTCTCCCAAAATATGGGAGGACAAAGAAATAACCCCTAATTGAAAGGAAAGGAGGGATTATCAGAAAGGATACTAAAAGAAACAGAAGCAAGTAAACTATTGGATATTGAGTTCAAAACAGTGGTTATAAGTAAGCTCAATGAGCTCAGTGAAAACTAGAAAGAACTACAGAGAAGCTATAAGGAACTTACTGCAAACTACACCAGCATGAAAAGGGACACAGAAACTATCAATAAGAGCCAAGAGGAAATGAAGAATACAATTTCTGAATTGAAGAAAACAGTAGAAGAAATCAAAGCAGGCTAGATGAAGCAGAGAATCAAATCAATGAGCTGGAGGGCAAAGTAGAAAAAAAACTCCCAGAAAGAACAAGAAAAGGAAAAAAGACTCAATAAGAATGAAGAGGGTTAAGGGAACTGCAGGACAACATAAACAGTAATAATATCTGTATAATAGAAATACAAGAAAGAGAAGAAGAAGTGCAAGGGATAGAAAACCTGTTTGAAAAAGTAATGATGAAAAATTTCCCTAATTTGATGAGAGAAAAAGTCACACAAATCCAGGAAGGACAGAGGGTCCCAATCAAGAGGAACCCAAAGAGGTCCACTCAAAGGCACATCATATATAAAATGGCAAAATTAAAGACAGAGAGAATCTTAAAGGCAGAAAGAAACAGGAAGTAACATGCAAGAGAGCCCTGATAAGGCTAGCAGCTAACTTCTCAACAGAAACATTACAAGCCAGAAGGGAATGGCAAGAAATATTCCAAACAATGAAAAGCAAAGGCCTGCAACCAAGACTGTTCTACCCAGCAAGGCTCTCAATTAAAATGGAAGGCAAAATAAGGAGTTTCCCAGCCAAAAGAAGGTTAAAAGAATACACCTCCACCAAACCACCAATGCAAGATATGCTAAAGGGACTGCTTTAAGAAGATGAAGAAAAAGAGAGAGAGAGAGGAACACAATTACAAAGGTGAAAAATGAGTAGGTGCTTATCGATAATAACCTTAAATTTAAATGGATTAAATACTCTAATCAAAAGACAAAGGGTAGCTGAATGGATAACAAAATATGACCCACACATATGCTGCTTTCAAGAGACCCACCTCAGAACAACAACAACAAAAAAGCAATACTAATACCAGTCAAAACAGACTTCAAAACAAAGGCCATAAAAAGAGACTCAGAAAGGCACTTCATAATACTTAAGGGAAGAATCCCTCAAGAAGACACAAATATTATAATCATATATGCACCCAACATATTGTGGAACTGAACAACATACTAGATCAAATGGATTTAACTGATATATACAACTTTTCATTCCAAAGAAGCAAAATACATATTCTTTTCAAATGCTCATGGAAAATTTTCAAAGACCACATGATGACCCCGGCTCATGGGGTCCACCACACTGTAGATGAGGCATGAGAAATTCACACGGACAGCCGAGTCCTGTGGAGGAAAAGGGACAGCATGGCTTCTTTCTCAAGAGGAGAAAAAGCCTTGGCCCTTGCCTTAACAAGTCTTTATTGCTTTCTGGGCACATTACATGATGGTCCTCATTTACTATGCACAGGTTTGCTTTAGGTGGTTACCTTTCACAGAAAACAAAGGAGATGATGCTGCTAATCACGTCACTGAAGAAGGATATTTGCAAATGCAAAGGGAAAAGTGGTTGAACTAGTTACACTCCATACTGGGGAGGTTTAGCACAGACTTTAGGAAGTTACAGTAACCACTAGATGTCTCAATTCAGGGTGAGGGAGTTTTAGCAAAAAGCAAGTCTCAAAGTGGTGTAGGTACAAAGCAGGCCTGATTCCCCACAGGAGAACCTACCTACTCATGGGCATGGGTCCTGTGCATCGGACTTCACTTTCCACTGGGAGCTGGGCCCACACCACACAGAATGGTCTCCTATAACATGATAGGACACAAAACAAGCTTCAACAAATTCAAGAAAACTGAAATCATATCAAGTATTTTCTCGGACCTCAAGGGCTTGAAACTAGAAACCAACTGATGGGTTAAAGAAATATTAAGAATCCTCCCTGTTTATGCTCAAGCTGTGACCTTTTGTTGTAAGAAAGAAATATAGGTGTGCTGTCTCCGGGGAGAACTAGCCCTTCTCCACGAAGACTAAGCACCATTTTTAACTCAGTACCTATAAACACTGATCATTTCCTTGGCTATTCTTCCAGAGGAAACGTTTAGTCAATTCGGTCACGAAAGGCCCTTGGCGCGTAGCCACTTTTGTCTAAAACATTTTTAAGCAGAACCCCCAATGTGAAACTTTGCAATCCCACCCGAGGGAAGGACACTTTGCTTCCCAGATGAACCTGAATACAGCTGCCCCCGGGATTCCCCAGTGTCTGTGTTCGGGTGTTGCTGTTTTTCCCATTTGGCCATGTATGCTCTTAATTCTTGCTTTCTCTTAGCTCTTCCTTAATAAATTGCTTAACTATTCACCTTTGACTTGGGGGTTTTTATTGTCTGCAAATCCAAACCTAATAATTAAGTGGCCACGATCTCATACATACCCCTTAACAGCACATAAATCTCAAGGAAAAAACACAAAAACATTCAAACTCATGGAGACTGAATAGCATTCTATTAAACAAAAAAATGGGTTAATAATGAGATCAAGGAAGAAATAAAAAAGTTTCTTGAAACAAATGAAAAGGTACACACAACGGCTCAAAAGCTATGGGACACAGTGAAGGCAGTCTTGAGAGGGAAGTTCATAGCAATACAGGCCTACCTACAAAAGACAGAAGCATTTCAAATAAACAACCTAAACCCACATCTACAAGAATTGGAGGAACAACAACAAACAAAGCCCAGAGTGAGTAGAAGGAAGGAAATAACCAAGACCAGAGCAGAATTAAGTGACATAGACATGAAAAGAACAAATCAAAGGATTAATAAGTCTGGGAGCTAATGCATTGAAAAGATAAACACAACTGACAAGCCTTTATCCAGACACATCAAGAAAAACAGAGACAGGTCCCAAATAAATAAAATAAAAAAATGAAAGAGGACAGATTACAACTGATACCAGAGAAATACAAAGGATTGTAAGAAATTACTATGAACAGCTATATGCCAAGAAATTTGAAAACCTGGAGGAAATGGACAAATTTCTAGAAACATACAATCTTCCAAAACTAAATCTAGAAGCAGAAAACTTGAACAGACCGATAACAAGCTAGGGTAATTGAAGCAGTAATAAAAAAAACTCCCAACACACAAAAGCATTGGGCTGGACAGCTTCACAGGAGAATTTTAAAAAACATTCAGGGAAGCAATAACCCCAATCTTTCTCAAACTATTCCAAAATATTCAAGAAGAGGAAAAACTCCCAAACTCTTTTTATGAGTCCAGCATAATCCTAATCCCCAAAACAGATAAAGACACAATAAAGAAAACTACACACCATATTGGTCTGATGAACACAGACACTAAAATCCTCAACAAAATATTGGCAAATAACATCCAGCAATACATTAAAAATATCATACACCATGATCAAGTGGGATTCATCCAGGGATGCAAAGATACTACAATATTCGCAAATCAATATACGTAATACATCACATACACAAAAGGAAAGACAAAAATCACACGATTATATAAATAGGTGCAGAAAAAGCATATGATATGCTACAGCACCCATTTATGATAACAACACTCAGCAAAGTGGCAGTAGAGGGAGCATTCCTCAACATAATAAAGGCCATATATGAGAGACCTACAGCCAACATCATAATCAATGGGCAAAAACTAAAACCTTTCCCACTAAGATCAAGAACAACACAAGGGTGTCTGCTTTCCCCACAACTATGCAACATAATACTCAAAGTTCTTGACAATGATCAGTCAAGAAAAGGAATAAAAGACATACAAATTGGAAAGGAGGAAGTAAAACTCTTTGTTTGCAGATGACATAATAGTGTACCTAGAAAACCTTATAGACTCCAACAAAAAACTATTAGACTTAACAAGTGAATTTGGCAAAACAGCAGGAACAAAGTCAATATTCAGAAATTGAAGGCATTTTTGTACATCAACAATGAAATATCTGAAACAGAAATTGGGGGAAAAAATCCCATTTGATATAGCAACAAGAAAAATAAAGTACCTAAGAATAAACCTAACCAAGGAGGTAAAAGACCTGTACTCAGAAAACTACACAACACCAAAGTAAGAAATTAAGGAAAACACAAAGAAATGGAAGCATGTACCATGCTCATAGATTGGAAGAATTAACATCAGCAAAATGTCCATACTATCCAAAGCAATTTATAGATTCAATGCAATCCCTATTAAAGTACCAATGGCATATTTCATAGACATAGAACAAACACTTCAAAAATTTATATGGAACCATAAGTGACCCCAAATAGCTGCAGCAACTTTGAGAAAGAAGAACAAAGTAGGAAGAATCACAATATCTGATATCAAACTGTATTATAAGGCCACAGTAATCAAAGCAGTCTGGTACTGGCATAAGAACAGGCACATAGACCAATGAAACAGAATAGAGAGCCCAGAAATAAACTCATGTCTCTATGGTCAATTAATATTTGATAAAGGGGCAGAAGCATAAAATAGACCAAAAATAGGCTCTTCAACAAATGGTGTTGGGAGAGCTAGACAGCTACATGCAAAAAAAATGAAATTTGATCACCAACTTACACCATACACAAAAATAAATTCAAGGTGGATAGAAGACTTAAATATAAGTTGTGACACCATAAAAGTCCTAGAGGAGAACATAGGCAGGAAAATTTCAGATATTCCATGCAGTAATATTTTCATCAGTATGTCCCCTAGAGCAAGGGATATAAAAGAAAGAAGAATCAAATGGGACTACATCAAATTAAAAAGTTTCTGCACAACTAAAGAAAACATCAGCAAAATGGAAAGGGGACCAACCATATGAGAAAATATATTGGCCAATGAATGACACCTCGGACAAGGGTTTGCTCTTCAAAATATATAAAGAAATCATACAACTCAACACCATGAAGACAAACAATCCAATTGTTTTGTTTGTCTTCATGGTGTTGATATACAGAGGGCCCAGAGACATATAAAAAATGCTCAATATCATTAGCCAGCAGAGAGATGCAAATTTAAAACACAATGAGATACCACCTCACACTGATCGGAATGGCTATCATTAATAAATCAACAAACAAGTGCTGGCGAGGATGTGGCAGAAAGGGAAGTGTAGAATGCTGTTGGTGGAAAAGCAGACTGGTACAGCCACTATAGAAAGCAGTATGGAATTTCCTCAAAAAACTAAAAATGTAACTGCCTTTTGACCCAGCAATTTCACTACTGGGTATATACCCTAAGAACCCTGAAATACCAATTCAAAAGAACTTATGTACCCCTATGTTCATAGCAGTGCTATTTACAATAGCCAAGAGTTGGAAACCGCCTAAGTGCTCATCAGTAGATGAGTAGACAATAAAAGTATGCTACACTTACACAATGGAATACTATCAGCAGAAAGAAAGAAGGAACTCCTACCTTTTGTGACGGCATGGATGGAACTGGAGACTATCATGCTAAGTGAAATAAGTCAGGAGGTGAAAGACAAATATCATATGATCTGATAAGAGGAATCTAATGAACAAAATAAGCTAATTATGAAAATAGAATCAGAGGCATAGAATCACAGAACAGACTGACAGTGGTAGAGGGTGGAGGGAGAAGTGGAGTGTTTGAAAAAGGTGAAGGTATTAGTCAAGGAATATATATATGAAAGACCCATGGACATGGGCAATGGGGTTAGGAATGACTATGGAAATGTGGGGTGAGCTGAGACTAGGGGGTAAAGAGGGAAATAACTGGAACAACTATAAAACATAAATATAAGAAAATAATATATAAACCAATCAACATAATTATGTTCATTAACAGAATAAAGGAGAAAAATCACCTCAATAGATGCAGAAAAAAATGTAACAAAATTAAATGGTCAAGCATGACTAAAAACTCACAGCAAACTATAGTAACAGAAAGAAATGTCTCAACTAAATAAATAAGCATTTTAAAAATACAGAACGCTAATACCATACTTAATGATAAAATGCTGAATGAATTCCCCCAAATCAGGAAAAAGGCAAGGATGTCTCATCTCACCAGCTCTATGGAAGTTCTGAACAGGAGATGTAAATAATGTCAAAAGTGAAAGAAAATAATTAAAATAAATAAAGATTGGAAAAGAAGTAAAAAACCAGATTAACGTAATAAACTTTGTATCAACTAAAATGGATTAAAGAAAATACAATGTCTTTACAATGCTTGCAGAAGTGTAAAATTACACAGTGATGTTTTGGAAACTGTAAAGCAGTATCCTATAATGCCTAACAATCATATGCCCCAGCAATTTCCAAATTACCCCTGATTAATGAGAGAACCAAGAGAATTTACTGCCAGCAGAGTTGCTCTACAGGAAGTGGTCTGTTTCATCAAGCTAGAGAAAAATGATGCTAAATGGAAACCTGGAAATAAGGACTGCAAGATTCCTCATTTTACATGAACTAGTATAATATTAACTCTAAGTAGGCTGTGAAACGTTATGGATGTACTGTATTTTGCCATGTATAATGCACACTTCTTTGCACAAATTTCTTAGGGAAAAATAAGGAAGCTTATTATACATGGGTAGTACTGATTTTGTATCAATATAAATGTTTTTAATTCTTTTATTTATGCTTATGCATTAAAACTGTAACTCTAGAATGCAATAATGATATCTGTATGCAAAATAATACCATGGAATACGAGAATCCATTTTGTTTCTAAATATAAATAAATAAATAACTGAATTAAAAAATTAAAATGAGATTTTGTTCCTGAAAGTTTGGACCAAAAATGTGGGTGCTTATTACACATGGGAGCACATTATACATAGCAAAATACAGTCTACTGTCATATCTAGAGCAACCACTAAAAATAAAAGTGAAAATGCAAAGCACTATGGTTAAGTGGCAATTAAATCACCATATTTTTCAGATCATAAGACACATCTAGGTTTTAGAGGAAAATAGGAAAAAAATTTT